>OVAN01000332.1:0-65665 GCA_900406275.1 Anastatica hierochuntica
GATCCGTTTTGGATCCGTTTCAGATCCGTTTTTTTTCGTTTTTCAGTTTTTTGAACCGTTACATATTCATTTACGATTTTTTAAGTTTTTCGATCCGTTTCAAATCTGTTTAAAATTAAATATATTTTTTTCCTAATGACTCCAAATGGAGTACACCATTGNGAGTACACCATTGGAGTGATTTTTTCACTAATAATCTTTAACTAATAAATCAACCAAATTAAATCAACAAAATAAATTAGAAAATGCTAAGGACTCCAATGGTGGAGCTCACCATTGGAGTTGCTCTTAGATACTCGCTTTTCGCGAGTCAACCCCTCTCACTGCAGTTTGAATATGTGACCTCTTTTTAATAGAGGGGCTTTTACCAGATGAAAATATATTTGATAGTTAGTAGTCGTAAACTTACTTCTTTATCCCAATCAGTTCGGAAAGTGACGATGATTAAGATTATAGTTTGCATGAGTGTGCCAGCAATCATGCCTGTCCATATTCCCTGTAGCAAATCATTAACCATTTAATTACATTTTCACTTTAATTATACCATTCAATCACTAATCATTGATTAAGATATAAACCATATGTAGATTAGTAAAAAATGACCTTAGCTCCCATATCATAGGTGAAACCAAGAACATAACCAATTGGAATTCCCACGATGTAATAGCAGCCAATGTTAACGTACGCCACAAATGCTTGCCACCCACATCCGACAGCCACACCTATTTTAATCACTTTTGTTATTAATCACCTATACACTAATTAATATATCAACTTTTATGAGTTTTCATTTCAAAGTAGAATGCTAATAAATTACGTTATTTATATATTATTATTCAAAATCTCGTCATATGAGATAATTTTTATAAAATTAACTTGTAATGGTTTGAAAAGTCTTTTAGATTTTTTTACCAGATAAAACGGGTTGAACTCCATTAAGAACTATGGTAATAGCCAAATAAGGAGAGAGTTCGGCTACAGCTTCGGCAACAGCCGGACTTTCTGTAAAAATATAGCTGATGACATGACGCCACGAGAGAACTAGTATAGCTTCTAACAATGACAGTAAGAACGATACTCCTGTAGTAACCACAGTTGAAAATGCTGCCGATCTTGGATTCCCGGCACCCAACTCATTACTAACTCTCACACTGTAATTAGATAACAAGTATAATTTAAACATTTTTACTACTTTGTAAAACTTATACTACTCTTTATCTATTTGTTACCACTTGTATGGAAAATTTACGTAGTAACTGAATATGTCAAAAACATATTCTTTCACCAACCTTACAGCTGCGTTAAATCCCACTGATATCATGAAAGAAACTAATGAAATCGACATGCTGCAAAATGAAAGAAAATAAATTAGATATACTCATAAATTATATATTACAAAAAAATGACCAAGTCATAAGTAGTTGGTAATACACTCTGATAATCATGTTTGTATAAAACAGTCTTTATAGTAAATTCAACACTTGAGTTTTTCAGCATGTATTGCCGTTGATTAGTAAGGAAAACGACACACGGTTTATTTTTAGGAGAAACGTCAAAATAAAAACACTGACTTGGCTTTAATTGATAGGTGAAAGACAAATAGTAAATTGCAATTGCTCTAGTCATATATTAGGATAACAATCATCACATATTAAATTACTTTTTTGAAACTACCAAAAGTTTTGATATGATGTTGATGACCTTATGGTGTCCACTATAAAGATAAATGATAAACAATACTAGTAAAACAATACCAATTATTAATCAACTTTTTCTAATCTTCATCAATATACTAACCATCACTTCTAATGTTAAAACATAGACAAACACACAAAAAAATCCAAGCTAAATTTACTATAGATAATTATAACTTTGGAAGTATCAAAATATTTTATTTCATTTTTAAAATCAATATTCTTACTATAAAAGAGAACCCAATTTTTTGATTGTTAATGTTTTTTTTATAACCAAAGGTTATTGGATCAGTTCCGAAGAGGAACGCATTTTATGCTACAGAATAGACTAAATACCACATTGTCTGTCTCTAATTTGGGATGTTCAACCGACTAATGCTAACTAATACTGGAGTAGTCGTATCACCTATCACTAAACTATCAGGTAAACTGTTTGGACGGAAGCCAAAACCCATACTTCCCACACAGATGAAGTTAATGTTATGCTTTGAAGTGAAAAAAAAAAACTTTACCATATTGATAGAGAATCCAAGGCGAGTTCAGGGTTTTTGAGAAGACCGGCGAGGAGAACAAGGATCTGACCATACCAAGCCTCGAGGCAAATCATGACGGCGGAAGCAGCCGATAACCGGAAAAACTCCCAAAGACCATCAAAAGCTTTCCAGCTAAAACCAGTCCAAGTCTTACGACAAGTCGGACTAGTTTTAATGTAAACCATCTGACCAATGGCTATGATCCACCACGAGAGACTATGAACCATAGAGATACCAAATAAGCCCCACTCAAGCTTAAAGACAACGAGCCAAGAGAGGATTAAGTGAACTACGAGCGTCGCGGCTGAGATGTAAGCACTCGGCATGACGATGCTCTGCGACTGAAGGAACTTCTGTATCGGGAAATTGACAGCGTAAGCGAAGATCACTGGGATCATACCGTAGACGAAAACGGAAGCCATTGATGCCACATCAGCCGGCTCGCCGAGGAAAATGAGTAGTGGTTTTGAGAAGATGAAGAGTAATGTCACCGGAAGTCCGGTGATAAATAGAACCACCGTTGATCTTTGTAAGTAAACTCCGAGCATCTCGTATCTTTGAGCTCCGTGTGCTTGTCCACATAACGTTTCCACTGCACTTCCCATTCCAAGCTATCTCGCCGGAAAAACATTTTAAAAAGATATTACAAAAAAATTGATACTCTTTCAAGAACGGAAAAGATTTTGATTCATCTTATACATTTTTTTTGTTTTTGTTTAAATTCATGCATGCACGAGACCATGATTAATGGAGGGTTCTTAAGGGTGAGAGTTTTTAAAGGGTTCTTAGCTTTTAACTACAAAAAGCTAATAATATCTTTTAGCTAAAAATTTTAAGAGATGATTATTAGCTTTTGTAGTTAAAAACTAAAGATCCCTTTCAAAACTTCACCCTTAAGAACTCCGATTAATCATGGTCTCACGATCGTAAATTTAATGAGACCATTACGTTTATGTCCCGTAGTTTTTAAGATTATACTATTTTACCCTATATAAAAATGATGATTTACGTACTTACTCAATTTTTTTAAATGACGAAGAGGTTCATAATCCGTAGAACATAATCTTACAATCGGATCAGACCGTGTAAGATACTAGTTTTTTACGAGCTAATCCTTCCGAAACCGTTTGAATTCGAAAAGTTTTTTTGACCAACACTTAGTTGGTGATCCTTTAGTGTTTTTTTTTATCATTTGATTATTAAAGTTTTTTCATTTATCTCAAAATATTGAATTCATATTTCAAAGAGAAAAAAAAAGTATTAAGTAGTAAGTACCAAGAGACCAAAGGTGACAACGTTGAAACCGCTGTTTCCGAGAGAGGCAGCAGCGAGTTGCATGCTTCCCATTCGACCGGCGAAGATACGAGTAGCCATCAACATGCTATTGTTGATCACGTACACGAAGATCGCCGGAGCCGCTAGGTAGAAAAGAAACTTCATCTCGATCAACGCGGCTAAGTAGAACCGCCGGTAATAAGGCAAATCAACATCCGTCAACACACACTCCATCCTGTAATCGACCTCCGATTTCGCCGGCTCAAGTAACGGTTGCTGCACGTTTTCCACGGCGGCTACTTCCGAACCCATTTTTTAAATTGTTTTTTTGTTTAAGCAAATAATGAAATACAGAGAAAGAAGAAAAAAAATACACACTTCTCTGTTTCTCTCTCGAGTTTACTTAAGCTAAGAAGAGCTGTAATATAAATGCCACTGTGCCGTGTCTGTTGACTGATTATATTTTTAATTACGGTAGATTAAATAAAGCTGAAAAAAGAAGAGACGAGGAAAAGTAATATACATGCCCTCTTTTTCTAATTTAATAAACACATATACTTCATTGGAAGAAAAAAAATTAATGTAACAAAAGTAGATTAGACCATCGTATGCAAAAGTATATAGAAAAAAATATTGATGTAAAATCTTTACTATGAAATTAATAACTTGTATTGTATCAATCCTATTATTAGGTTTTAAATCGAAATCCAAATTTCATCTAACTTTAGCAAACATACAGCAATCTAACACTACGTATTTATAAGTAAATTAGTACTTGGGTTGGGCAAAAGATCTCGATCCGAACCGAAAAATAAAGAATCGAATCGAAAAGCTTAAATATCCAAACGGTTCTCATATAGATATTTTTTGGATACCCAAACCGAACCGGGATTCGATCGGATACCCGAAATATCCAAAAAAAATTTATAATCTTATAGGAAAGTATTTATTTTTAATATTCATATATTAATTTTTCGGTTTTATTTCGGATAATTCGGATTTTTCGGTTATTTTCGGATAATTCGATTCGATTTTTTCGGTTTTTCAGATAATTTTGAATTTTTTCGGGTTTCGGATCTGAAACGTATCCGCTTAAAATTTCAAAAACTGATCCGGATTCAAAAAGATCTGATCCAAACCGATCCAAAAATTCTTCGGATCCAAAACGGATCATAAATAAAAAGATCCGAAAGATCCGAGATCCGAAGGATCCAAAAGATCCGAGCTCCGAAGATCCGAACCGGAACCGATCCGAGGATTCGAATGCCCAGACCTAATTAGTACTATTAGAAAACACAACTTTTTAATATATTATTAACTAACACAATAATTTAATATCCCCATATCACGTTTTACATAGCTACAAAGAAATAGAAAAATGTTTGTGTAATATTATTTTTTGAATTTTATATATATTATGTATCCTTTGTATATGTTTTATTATAAATTATCGGTTTCTGAAACTTTTTGTTTTATATCAGAAAAACTTCTGTGTGTTTCTTTTCTTTTTTGCTATTTCATGCTTTATAATTGATTTAGTTATATTCCTTTTCATTTTCTTAATTTTTATTTGGAACTTCTTATTTAGATTTAGAACTTTTTCGACACCCAAGTTTCCAGCTTCATATATACTACAAAGATGTTATACTTTTGTTTCTTTTCATTGAAAAACATCTTAGTTTATGAGACTTTTTGTATACATACTTTTCTCTCAAACCATCAAAAGAAGTGTACTAACTTATTATACTATTGTTTTTTCCAATATAATTTCTTATAAAAAAACACTGAAAACAAAGCATAACACGTGATTTTAATATCGGAGAATAGATTCCACACGATACACTCGACAGCCAAGAGAGCAATTGAGTAGATATTGACCTCCCTCCGTTACGTTACGTGTAGTATTTTTTTAGTTGCATCCCATGTATCTTAGAGCAAGCCCCATTATTATTATTTTAATTTTAAAGATTTGTTTCACTTTATGCCTTTAGTTTCCTTATTTTTATGGAAATTGTGTTTGAGATTTAACTCAAAAAATGCGTTTTGATCGAGTTAGTTGATGTATGTACTAAGACCATCTCCAGTTTCACTCTATTTTTTACTTTATAATGGAGTAAAATATAATTTTGAATAAGAAATGTTTCAACTCTACTCTATTTTTCATTTCAAAATAGAGTAAAAGGTGAGTTTACTCCATTTAATTTTTTGTTTGTTCATTGTTCCATTTTTCACTCTAAAATGGAGTAAAATGAAGTAGGATTAGAGTAAAACTCAGTTTCATTATGGAATTACTCCACTTTAGAAAAAAAAAATAGAATTTTACATTGAAGATGTCCTAATTATTCGTCAGCTTCTCGCAAAACAATTTGAACGAACTCAGTAGTTGAAAACCCGACCATATTTAGAGGGTTTATTAACGCTAGTTTTTGTAAGACGACTTCACAATAAATTTGCATTAACTTAAAGTGGTTCGCATGCTTACAATTAAAAGGCTATGTTAGAAAATTAGACTAAGCACAACATGAGTCATGGCAAATGGCAATTATGAAAAACAAGAGTCGAATGGATTGGAATATTCTAATGTGATGACCATATGGCTACATTTACGTCTTCAACTTATTTTTCTAAGCCGATTAGGTACACATATATACATATGTACTCCAAAAATATTAACCCTTTTACTCGTTAAATTATTACAAAGGCTACTATGGATATGGTTTCCACGACATGCAGCTGCATAATTTTTAATTGTATCTCATATTTATATCTAAATTTCTAATAGAACTAACAACTCCAACTCGTGACCAAAAAAAAAAAACTAACAACTCCAACTTCAAGACCGATAATTAATGCATGTCAAAAGAGGAAATTGACCTACAAGATTTTACAAATGGACGATCAATAATGTTGAGTACATGCTTATGATTCAACACATTCAAACCGTCACCATCATTGCTTTTGCTTTTAGTAATAGCAACCAATAATGCTTTTCTTTTAGCATGAAAGAGAGTGATGAATTTAAATTTATTTAGCAAATTAATGTTTTAGATACTTCAACACATGTACTTGCATAATCCATTTAGTCTCACATATTTTTTTTTACCTTATGGTGGAGAAAGATCGAGCTTTGATATCATGAAGATTGATACTAGAGACTCAATTACTAAGCTACAATGTCTTCGGCTAATTATAATATACCTAATCATTATCTTGCTAAATGGAAAGAACAAGGGTTGTTGTTCCTAAAAATATAGTTTAGTGTTAGCCAAGATAGATACCACAAGTAAAGAATTAAGAAACATAATTAAAGATTTCGAATTATTTAGTTGTAATTTCCACTCGTTTGATTCTTGATGTAAAACCAATAAGATGGGCAGATAGTAGGCACATCTACAAACCGTAAATTATTCTCTCCGTTCTAAAAAGATTGATTTTCTGAATTTTTTACACAAACTAAAATATAATAAAAATTGTATTTACCCAAAAATTTGTATTTAATAAATCATGCAAATAACACTACTAGTTGATTTAATTTTTTTTAAAAGAAAAAATATTAATAACAAAAAATATATTAAAATAATATAAAATAAATTTTTGTTATTTAAAGAAAAATTTTAAAATATCAATCTTTACTAGAAGGAGAGAGTATGTGTTTGTATTTGCTTTTAGGTTTTCCATTTTGATTAATATTAAATTACACTCAAGATATGATTCACGTGTCACACGTGACATGTGTAACCTCAAATCGTATACGTAAATAAATATACTATTACATATACATATGATATATTATATACTGAGAGGACTAGTTCTACAGGCTGTTTAATGGTTGCTCGGAAATTATTGTTTTGTATCATCTCGTCTTTACTAAATACTTTATCGGATTCCATAGAGAGGGGTGATTCTATATACTCTATACCGACATAATTACTCAATTAACACTTAATTAGATTGTGCATGCACTACACATATTTTGAGGAATATATATTGGATCAAATTTATTCTTGTTAATTTATTTATTTTCTAAAACCGTTTGTTTTTATCCTCCTCCACTTATTAATCAACGATATATTTTTTTTGCGCTCCAAACATCTAAAAATGTACAAGAATTTGAATTTTTTATAGTTCGATCCTTAGTGTATAGAAATCTTTGAACGACCACTAGATCAAGAGGCTTCTATTGACAAATATGTTTAATACTAACAAGAGTGACACACTGACAGCTACTTATTATCGTTTAATTATTTCAAGTACATTTGTCGTAAACCATGAAATAATTTCATTAATAAACCATTCACTTAAATTTATTGATTAGAAAGATAGTCCATGACTCATGTGATTGTCGTTATTGAATAAAAATATTAAGTAAGACATTACAATATATCTTACTGCAATTTCAGTTTTGCGATCCAAAGAAATTAATTTATTTTTTCAAATGTACCAAAATATAGTGTATTTATGTAATATATGCATGCATCGACAAAATTTAAAGTATTGACCAGCTGTGGTTAGATTTTGGATCTAAGCTAATCCCACATTTACTAAAACGGTATAAAATAACTAACGCTTTCGCCTATACTCGATTGTGAGCGCACTTTGTAGATGTCTATTCCGATGAAAAACTCCACGTTCAAATATCCAAACATGAGCAGTGGGTGTATCAAAAGTCTCACCTCTAGCAATTGAAAGATTAATGAGCCAAACATAATGTAGGCAATCTTTCGCGTTTGAGTTAGCTTTTAGATATGAGTTAAGCAAAATCAGTTGGATTTCTTTGTTGTTCATTATCTTTATGCTATAGTAGAACCTCCAACGATAAGTTCATAGATTGAACCCCAAAAAGAATGAATGGTTCGTACATATGTCGAAGGGTTATAATATGAAAATCAAAAACGTAATTAGGCCCAAGATAATAATTGGGCTTGCAGAAAAGAATGATTGTAAGATAATAAGATTAATCTATCAATAAATCTTTAAAATAAGGAATATTCCCAAAATGTGGCCATTAAAAAAGGGAAAAAAAGAAAGTTGGATTAAAATAAGCAACAAATGTGTTGTTGGTTGTGGTCACGAGGTCACTACTACGACCGAGTCACTTTCTGTTTTTTTTTTTATTAGCCTAAAATAATTATGAGAGAGTTTACTCTGTTTTCTCCGTCAAAGCCTTTCGATCCGATCCACAGATTTCTACTTATTAGTTCACACGACTCTACTCTCGTACTCGGATTCACCGGCCCTCGTGTCGTAAATTTTTTAAATTTAATACGCATATATCAATTAACCCACAAAATAAAAAAAATATACATAAAAAGTTTGGTTAAATACCGTAAAAATTTATAGCTCACAAACCTTAAAACTGGATGCTCGGATCACATGATCAAATGCAATTTGATCCACAAACCTTAGTAATGATAAAGAAGAGAATTTCAATTTTTTTTTTTTGTCGACAATCCAGATCACAACGGACCGATCCTATAGAATTTCAAATTTACTACTCTGGACTTCGAAAAATAAGTGGACAAAAAAGGTAAAAACAATTTTCAGGTGATGGATAAACTAATTAATGTTTTTTCTTTAGTTATCTAATATAATTATCCATAATTTTACTTATAAACCAGAATAATATTTATCATTTTTCTAATAAAAAATATAAAAAAATATAATACCATCCAATCAGCAAAAACTGTTAAGAACAAAAAAAAAAAGCCATATGCTGAATTTCATTTAGAAATTCAAAAATAAATTGAAAAAGAAAAAAGAGAGCAAAAAGAGTAATCGAAGCGAGACGATTTCTCTCCATCGTGAGAGCAAATCAATCCGCAGAGCCATTTCTTCTTCTTCTTCTTCTTCTTCTTCTTCGCTCTTCTCGCCGTCTCTGAAACTCCGATCACCGTCGCCGCAAGTAAGATTTTTCGATTTTCCTCTTAGGCCAGTTTCAAATGCTTTGCGTCGTTCTTCACTAGCTCTTCTCGTTATACTGTACAAATTCTTAATCTAGATTAGATCAGTTAGGAATCAATCTGGATCTGATCTAATCACATATCATGATTCAAATGGCGAAACTCACTACTCTCACTATGTGTGTGTGTGTGTGTGTGATTTTGGCTTTGTTCTGATGGATTCCACAGGTTAAAATCAAATGGAAATGGCATTGTTGGATCCAGATAACTTGAAGACGGGTTTGGTTATAGTGGCGACACTTGTTGTGGCCAAACTCATCTTCTCCTTCTTCACTTCCGATTCCAAGAAGAAGCGTCTTCCTCCTACTCTTAAAGCTTGGCCTCCGTTGATCGGAAGCCTTCTCCGGTTCTTGAAAGGCCCAATCATTATGCTCAGAGAGGAATACCCAAAGCTTGGAAGTGTATTCACTGTGAATCTCATTCACAAAAAGATTACTTTTCTCATTGGTCCTGAAGTCTCTGCACATTTTTTCAAAGCTCCTGAATCTGATCTTAGCCAGCAGGAAGTTTACCAGTTCAATGTCCCTACTTTTGGCCCTGGAGTTGTTTTCGATGTCGACTATTCTGTTCGTCAGGAGCAGTTCCGGTTCTTCACTGAGGCTCTTAGAGTCAACAAGTTGAAGGGCTATGTGGATATGATGGTTACTGAAGCTGAGGTATATACAGTTTTGCATCAGCTTCTTTTTCGCTTGCAGTTGTGAAATCATGTGTGACTATATGAATTAGATTCATGTTTCATGCTTCTGAGTCCTTAACATGTACTTAGATTCAATTTTAAAGGTGTTTCCATGGACCTGATCCTCTTCCATTGAGTAGGTGTTGTTGTGTGCTTTTTTGTAGTTTCGTTTATAAAGCCTTCTTGTTCTTGGCAGGATTACTTTTCGAAATGGGGAGAGAGTGGTGAAGTGGACCTAAAGGCTGAGCTAGAGCGTCTCATCATCTTGACTGCAAGTAGATGTCTACTTGGTCGGGAAGTTCGTGACCAGCTTTTTGATGATGTATCTGCTTTGTTCCATGACCTTGACAATGGAATGCTTCCGATCAGTGTTCTCTTCCCATACCTTCCACTTCCAGCTCATCGTCGCCGTGACCAGGCCCGGGAAAAGCTTGCTGAGATTTTCGCAAAAATCATAGGGTCGAGGAAACGCTCTGGCAAAACAGAGAACGACATGCTACAGTGTTTCATTGAGTCAAAGTACAAGGACGGTAGGCAGACAACTGAATCTGAAGTCACCGGTTTGCTCATAGCTGCTCTGTTTGCAGGACAACACACGAGCTCCATCACTTCCACATGGACTGGTGCTTATCTGATGAAATACAAAGAGTACTTCTCAGCTGCTTTGGATGAGCAGAAGAAGTTGATTGCGAAACATGGAGACAAGATTGATCACGATATCTTATCCGAAATGGATGTTCTCTTCCGGTGCATAAAGGAAGCTTTGAGACTTCACCCTCCGTTGATCATGCTCATGAGAGCCTCGCACAGCGATTTCAACGTGACAACTCGGGATGGAAAGACTTATGACATCCCAAAGGGTCACATCGTTGCAACCTCGCCTGCATTTGCCAACCGCTTACCGCACATCTTCAAAGACCCCGACACCTACGACCCTGATAGATTCTCTCCGGGAAGAGAAGAAGACAAAGCCGCAGGTGCATTCTCATACATTTCATTCGGTGGAGGTAGACACGGGTGCCTTGGAGAGCCGTTTGCTTACCTGCAGATCAAAGCCATATGGAGTCATTTGCTTAGGAACTTCGAGCTTGAGTTGGTTTCACCGTTCCCTGAGATCGACTGGAACGCGATGGTGGTTGGCGTTAAAGGCAGTGTTATGGTGCGTTACAAGCGGCGCCAGCTTTCTTAAGACTGCAAGGTTTTAAGGTTATTGCAACTTTGGTTTATGTTTTATTTGGTCTCTTTGCTTCAGGTTGCTATTGTTTTGTCTTTCTCTGGTTTTAGTTTTGTTGTTGGATGATTCTAATACTTCTTTAACTATTTGTTGCTCTTTAAGAGACACTTAAATTTTTAGCTTTTTCAAGTTTGTTTCGTTGTTTGGTTTCTGCTAATATGCAAATTCAAATGGAGATTGGACACAACTGTTTAAAGTATTTAATGCCCAAGTTTTAGTTGACTAAGCCGATTTAGTCAACATCTACATTTTGTTAACACCCTTAAACCAAATATTTTAGTAAGTGATGTTGTAACTTCCTGTTCGATCGATCGATGTTCAAAAAACAACTAAATATTTTCTTCGGAAAATATTTGATTGTGGTAAGAGGAAATAAACCAAATATTTTTGGACTACTAAAAGTAAAATCTCATCTTAATCATATATATGGAAAGATGTCCATTAATCCTTGTTCTAATCCAACATATCCAAATATTGTGATTGCTAAAAGGGAAAATTATCTTAACTTATTATGCTTTAAAACAAATCGTAAGCATTTAGGTGTATCTTCTGTTTAAGTATAAAACTAAAAATATATTTGTTATAAGAAAACAAAAACCATAATATATATAGATAGATAATAACAATAGATACCATATATAGATGTAAAAGAGACCAAGTATGGTACCAAATCCTTGTCTTAAATAATTTGGAATTTTTTTCTTAATATTCTACATTATGAGTCAATGTAAATGCAGATGTATGTGTCTATAGAAAATGGTTAAATCTTAAGGTTCATAGTCTTCAAGCTTTCTTCTCTCGCATTGCGGACGAATCACTCTCTTCTCCATCGCATATTGATAACTTCAATCTAAAGGATCCAAAGTCTAGACGAGGAAGCTTTGGTCAATGCTTTTGGTAGAACGTTTTAGCCATCAGGTTTGCGATTAATGATCATATGGTTTTGGTTTCACTTAGTTGATTTTCTTTGCTTAAACTTGATAGTAAAGGATGTTGCAATGTTTGTTTGATTGGTATTGTTGTAACACATAACACATTTAACTGTCAAAGACAATTATGATATTGTAGATGGAGAGTATCACTAAGTGGGACTTAGAATCACTTGAAACATATTACTCCGTTGAACCTTATGAGAAGCTTCAAAAATGTGAGTATCAAGATGATAGTCCCGCTCCTCGGATTTTAGCCGAGTTATGGAAGGCTCAATGTAGAATCAGAGAGCTTGAAGCAGAAAAATTTGGAGCAGAGGAAAAGATTAAGAGTTTGATCAGAAACCAAAGAAAATGCGGGGAAGAAAACAATGATTCAGTTCTTGATTACTTGAAGGAGAAGTTAAGTAAAGAGAGGGAAGAAAGAAAAAGAGCTAACGCTGAGAATTCTAGGTTAAAGAAGAAGATTTTGGATATGGAATCATCGGGGAAACGGTTAAAGAGAGAAAGAGACACAATGGAGAAGGTTTGCGAGGAACTGGTCGCGAGGATCGATGAGTTGAAGACGGAGACAAGGAGAATATGGGACAAGGCGGAGGAGGAGAGGCAGATGTTTCAGATGGCTGAGATGTGGAGGGAGGAAAGGGTTAGGGTTAAGTTGATGGATGCGAATCTTGCCTTGCAAGAAAAGTATGAGGAGATGAATTGGTTTGTGGTGGAGTTAGAGAAGTGTTTAGAGTTGGTGAGAGAAGTAGGAGGAATTGAAGAGATTAGGTTAAGAAGAGGTGAAGGTTTGATTAAGACTGTGAGATCTATGGAACTTGTAGACAATAAGATAGATTTTGAGATATTTGAGTTTGTGTCTGATGAATAAAATCAATCATTGTAATCAATAATTGTCAATATAAAATCAAAAAATTGTCATTTAAAAGGTCTAAAACCTTATAATGGGTCTAAAACCTTATAATGGGCTGAATGGTATGTAATATTTTATGTTTTCGCGTTTTGAAATCGTAATTCAGCTATTTTCTACCAATTCATGATACTCATCAGTTTTTCGCGTTTTTTAAATGTGATTCCGTTGTATACATTCAGCGTGTCAAAAACATAACTAAAAACCAAAATATGATTACTCTATTAAAGCTAAGTTTTTAGCATTTTCTAACTGTTGTGGAGAAACTTTATTTAGTTCAATTTATTCCGCTAAAAATTATTTTGTTTTTTTTTGTTATTCTATTATTCATCTGACATATGTGTCGAGCCCATTGTCAAACTCTCTTGGATGCCTTTCTAGTTTTGTTGCCATTGTAAGAAAACTGTTGAATTCTACATGGTAGATATTTTGTTTTTTTCTTTTGTCACTTGTTTTGTTTGTTTCTTTATAAAATATATTTAAAAATTTTCATATATTGTTTTTTCTATTTTATTGTTTGGTTGGTTATGATCAATGGAATCTAGAGGATCCAATCTTTTTCCGGCGTTACGAATGCATGCACATGGCCAATCATGTATTTCTCTTTATATTCTCCAACTCCGAAAAAAATTGAAAGATTCCATTTCCCAACCTTAAACTAAATTAAAAAATAAAAATAAGAGCAGTTCAGCTCGGTATATTTTAGTCCACTCTCCAATTTTTCTAATAGATGTAAAGCGTGATATCATATTCGACAGATTAAGCGGAAGGTAAGAGTGTTCATGGGAAATTGAATCCAAGATGGATGAGTGTACACCTTTCGTTAGTTCATTTTACCACTAGATTACCTTCACTTGGTTAAAGTTAGTAGACTTTTATTTTTTGACTTTTAACCTCTTTTATTATATTTTCGAAAATAACTTTTATGTTAAAAAGAGTAAGAAAGTTATTGTTGATGTTTTCCTGGATGAAGATATATTCGACTTTGTTTATACGTATAAATAAATAAGTGAAATATAAAGATCTATACCAAAATTTATCATTAATTAATTCTCATATCCCTCCCAAAATACAAATTATATTTTCACCCCTGATTTTTTTGTAAATTGAATTTTTTTAGTAAAATTCTCCAATATAATCATTTTTTCCACTCCAAAAAACTAAATTAATCACCCTCCCATAGTTTTTACCCAATAAATAAACGTACGTCTTTGCTTCCGTAGATCTTTCCCTAGAGTGTGTGGTTTGGGTCTATTGTGGGGGTAGTGAGTGAGAACAAACGTAATGGCTTGTTCGTCTAGCAAAAAGACAATGGCCTCACTTATACCCAATCAATAATCTTGTCAAACTATTGGCCAATAAAATTAAAAAATTCCGTCAAATTAATAACATATCCCTACATTGATTTAGACGTGTATTATAGTAACTTTTCTTATATTTTTTTGCTTACGCATTATTGAGTGGAATAGTTTTGTCACCACTCCTAACTCATATATGATATGGATTTTGCTTAGGTTTGTCAAATGTTTGAAAGTCTTTTCTCAAATGTTAATCTAACTATACGTGTGTAAATCGAACCCTACAATATTTTTTACGTTGTTCGTCGGTTCTATCCTTTTGATGAACTGAAAATTTCACAATAAAATTTAGTCGAATTAACATAAGTAATAGAACAATTACAAAACATATAAAACAATTCAATATTATGTAAGTTATTTCAAGGTGATTTAAATCTCTTATGTACAAGTAACTTTCCGTATTTAGTTAGTTGAGTCCTATAGTCCACAATGTTGACGGTTTAGGAAGTCGATTTTTTCTTTATGTTATAAATACACGTGTTAGGATTTTGTAAATATTATTCACACAATTAATAAAAAAATTCTAAAGAATATTTTTCCGTTTCATTTTCTCTATGTGATTTTAGCTTTTCTTTAGGTTTATCTCGTGATATTTTGCAACAAATATACTATTACTAGACATATAATAAAGGGAGACTTACAAAAATACACCTTTGTATTGTCTGTTTTTCAAAAATACCACTACTTGAAATTTTTTTATTTTTACACCTCATTTTTTAATGAAAAAGACCATTATACCCCTAGACTAAAAGAAACCCTAAACGTTAAACCCTAAACCATAATTCCTAAACTTTAATCCCTAATAGTTAAACCCTAAATCATAATCACTAAATCTTAAACCCTAAACCCTATTTGTGCAAATAGAAGGTGTATATTTGAGAACCATTAAAAGACAAGTATAAATGGAAAATTTCTTTTCCCTTTAAGTGTATTTCTGTAAATTAATCTATAATAATAAGAACTAAAATGATTATAAATGTTTTCTATAGTCGTTGATGTTATGTAGGTTTATGAGTATGATACTTTGTCTCTCATTCTTAGCCGTTCAATGTGGACACCATGGGGTCCTTCTCTCTCTTTCTTTGTACTACTACTAAGTAAGTTCGTCATAAATCACAAGTGGAGAGACCTGCTTTTAATTGTTAATTAAAAGTTAAACACTCATCTAATGCATTTGATTAATAATTTCAATCAATAGATTAATGGTTATATAGTGTTTTCTGTTTGTAGTGAGGAATATATTTTCTAGTGAAGGAATATACTTGACTTACTTTGGGTCCCATTTTTTAATTTAAAGATTTGAGTTCCCAATCAAAATGTACAGATGTGTATGATTTGATTCCATTATCAACTTGGTACAAAATGTTTTTTTATTAACAAGATAAACTATGTTGGATTCTAACATGAATGAAGAATCATTCATTAATAAATTTGATCCGCGCCAAGGGGATTATAAAACTTTTTTGAAAAATTTAAATATCTATAGTGTTTTTTAATAGAATGATAAACTATACACAATACACGGGTAATATTTTGAAAAGTTTTTTTAAAAAGCATATATTATTATAATATCAATGTCTCTAAAACAATTATGTATATATAAAAGTTGAGCTTGACATTCAAGTTTTAAATACAAAAGTAGAGGGGAACATTCCTGTTTTCGGTTCAAGTCAGTTATGTTTCTTTTAGGTCCAGGTGTTTTGAGTGAAGCTAGTAGGAGTTCGTATAAAAACTTATCATTTTCTGGTTCGGGTTGGATTACTTAAGGTTCATGCAAATTTTCAAAATTTAATTGAAAATCGATGTAGTATTAAAACACTAAACGTTTTGTTTTACTCGAATTATCCAAGTAAATAAACTCAAACAATATAATAATTTTTATGTTCTAACTCAATTCAAACCATCTTTTTAACCCAAAACAATAAATACTATTCGATTTCTCAGTATCAAACATATCTAAAATATGACAAAATATGTTTTAGGTGAATATGTGAGATCTATTTTATATTGTAAGTTTATTGCTCTTAAAAACTCTCACAATCGATGTAATATGATACCGAATACCAAATATATGTAATGTGAAAAAATGAAAATAATATTGGGCTTTGAAAATTCGAATGGGGATTTTGCGATTACTTTTTATTTTGTTAAAAAGATCTCTTAACTTTGGAATTTTGAATGTACCGTAGTTGTTTCATTATTTCATTTATTTTAGGATCCGAAAATATCCATTATTTTGTTTGATAGGAATATTAGATCTAATCATATATTTAAGTGGATTTAAATTTTGTATGATATGTATTAGATCTATATTTAAAAATTAATTAAAACAGTTGAGATTTCCACCACGCATATAATATTAAATTGGAATATTTTGATTGGTTATTTTTGTTGATGTGTCTCTTAAATTACTCATTGAGCGAGACGTAAGATTTTAAACGTCATTTTCTCTTTCCGTCTCTTCAATTAATATATAAGATATTATTATAACACAAACTTACTCAATCAAAACAATTTAGCTAACTTTTGATTTTTGTGAACAAAAGAACCTTCTCGTGAATAATTTTTTCTTACTAAAATTAGTGATCTAAAATTTACAACTTTTTGCCCAATTTGGCAAGTTGATAAATTAGTGTTCCCTAGTAACTATCGAGAAGGAAAATTCTCAAAAAAGAAAGAGCACGAGTGACTCACACGCGCATTTTGATAGCGCGTCACGTGTCATGTCTGTTTTATTACAGCGAATCCAAACAGTTAACTGTTAACTGTTACACGCGGGAAATGAAGAACCCTATTTATCCACATTAAAAAATACTATTCCAAAATTTATATTTTAGCAATATTTCTGTTTACTCCTTTTATTTTCGTTTCTCTCACAAATATTCCCTTACTATTTAAATTCTAAATACGAGATCACAAAGATTTTAATTTGACTAGACCACAGACAAAAGAGATGGTCTAAATTTAAGATTCGTTGAGATTATTAGATATCAGAATATTAAACACATTCACGAAATTATGCACTTTACCTTTCATGCAAACTTTTTTTGGTTAAAAAGTTGATTATATATTTAATATGTAACGGTGGAAAGTTCATCAAAAAAGGACCACTTTATCTTATAAACTATAATTAGGGTTTAGATGGTATAAACACATAATAAAGGGTGCTTTTTGCAATAATTGTTTAATGTAGTGGCATATTTGAAATTTATATTTCTTTATTTTGTTTGGACTCTTCTCGTAAAAATGCTATATATACTTGTCCATTTCGCTTCGTCTAAAACTTATAGCGAAATCTCTAATCACTTAATCTTCGAATGTTATAAGATAATATAATTTAAAAGTGATTAACTAAACAATTAGTGATTAATTTTTGAAGCTTTAATGGCGAAAGGTCGAAAGCTAACGATAAGCCATAGCGAGAGGTATCTAGGAAGTAGCTATAGTTACGGTGACGGTAACGGAAACTCCGTCGCCGACGAATCAGAGCTCACGGAGGAGGACGTTTGGTCACACGCTGTTGATCACGGCACTGAAGATCGGCAGGAGATGACGGAATCGCTTGTAGCGTGGAGTCCACGCGATCCGGTGGTTAGGAACGGGCGCGTGGGTAGTGGTGGTTTGTCGCTGGCGTTCGAAGATACGTTGTCTTCGCCGAGGATCGTGCACCAAATACGCGGCGGAAGGGAAGGAGTGTGTGTTGGAGGAGGAGGAGGAAATCGGCGGCAGTTGGCGTCGTCGGCGCCGGTGAACGTGCCGGACTGGAGTAAAATCTACCGAGTCAACTCGGTTGAGTCGATACAAGAGTCGGAGGAAGAAGAAGAGGAGGATGAGTCCGGGATGATGCCGCCGCACGAGTACTTAGCGAGGAGCCAAAAGCGGCGGAGTCGGAAATCTGGCGGCGGCGGCGCGTCGGTGTTTGAAGGAGTTGGAAGGACTTTCAAAGGAAGAGAATTAAGGCGCGTTCGTGACGCGATTTGGAGCCAAACAGGGTTCTATGGCTAATTAATTAGTTTTATATAAACGTTTTAAAAAAACGTTTTAAAAATAAACGTTTTGAAAAATTCTTATTTTGTCGTGGTGTAGATTTAATTTTGAAAATTTCTTGAATCCCAAAATGTGAGATTTTTTTTTTTCAGACTTATTTTGCTGCCATGCAGATGTTTTTATTTTTAGATTTCTATATTAGTTTTTTTTTGATAAACCATATGTAAATTGGTTGTGGAATAACTTCCAAGAACCTCTTGTGCTATGTGTCTACTTTTTTTTGTATTGATCAATTTCAATATTATTCAATATATAAATGTTTTATTTCATTCCAAAAGTATAAATATGCAGATTATCATCTCGGTATCATTAAAAGTTTAAAAGTTACAAATGAAAAAAAAAATTTACAAACACAAGGTAGAGAGCTATTTGATCAAAGGAAAATGGTTAATAAAAGAAAATTTTAAGTTATCCGAAAAAGTTATACAATTTTCTTCATCGTTGTATTCATTTTAGTTTTATATGATGAATCAATATATTAAAAGGTTTCAACCCAATTCACATGTCAGGTGATACGTAACAATGAAATTAATGATTGAGCACCGATGTATAAGTAAAAGATTAAGAAACCAAATAAATATAGTATTAGGTCTAGTGATTAATTAAGTGAAAATTTAACATGATATGAAAGGCAAGTTTGAATATAATTGATGAGAAAAAGATGTGTCCTTGCATTATTATTGTGTCCACAGGTAAACTGTCCAAAGAACCCACTTCAAAGTGGGCACTCACGAGCAAAAACAAAAAATAACACTATTTTCAATTAATATTTCTAACAAAAAAAACCATGATAGTTCATAAAATGAATGACATCTTGTTTTTTATATACACATGAATACGTCATTGAAAGTTAAAGCATGATAATTTATTCTTTCTTGTAAATCTATAGCATGTAGCACGAGACATTAGTTGAGCAGTACAAGTGGTACAGTGGTTACCATCTCTGTTGGCCAAACTCACTTATCCGGGTTCGAACCTGGAATGATGCCCTTTTCAGGGATCTACTAAACCACTAAACTGATGATAAAAAAAAGCACGAGACATTAGTCTCGTTCTCAAAAAATTTTGAATTAAAATCAATAGATCGACTAGCATTCAAAACGAAAAAATATACATAAAGATCACGACACCTAACATTATAAAAGTTTATAGCACAGAAATCTCAAGGTTTGACCATGTTACATTGATAGAATGCTCTAGTGGTTAAGAAAAATTAAGATTGTATAAACGATATTTTGGTGTTGGCGGAGGAAAACCATGTTAATTTATTGACAATTTTAACCCAATTATCATTCATGTTCTGATCTATAGAACAATCTCAAAAACACACACACATATAAATATACACATAAGGACATGTAGTTATGGAGGGGTAGGGTACGTGTTGGGGTCAAAAGAAAGTGACACAAGTTAGGGAGTGTTGTGTTAAAAGCATAAGAGAAAGAAAACAAGTTTTGTCACAAAATGTTTTTGATCCCTTTGTGAGTTATATGCCTTTGCCTTTCTCAAGAAAGGACCTTTGAAAGTGAATTTTGATGGAGAAAGTCTTTAAAATAATATCTCATTGCCTTCAATTGTGTGGACTCAACAACACCATCTCTTTTCCACTCTTATCTCTCTCTCACTCAAATCTTCTCTCTTCACCATCCATCCATCACCTTCTCTCTCTTTTATATATCCTCTTTCAATAATTTGGTTCCTTTATTAATTTATTTGATTCCTCACATTAGTATACAAATTCAAAAGCATTATTTGACTACTATAGGAAATGTAAGAATGTTTTGAAGTTTTGATTAACAATTTTTGTTAGGTACAACTTACATCATAAACAATCATCCACTTGATATAACTTATGTGAAAACTTTGCTCCAAAAAAAAAAAACTTAAACCATTAGAGGAAAAGTGGAGCAAATGTGTGTGGCTAAGCCCAATTATATCACAGGCCCAATTGAATTGAAGACCCAATTTTAATTGTACCAGACCAATTTCGGTTAGTCATAAACCGGTCATTAAGTTGAGTATTTAAACCTTTTGTCTCGTTAAGTCTCTCACTTTCTTCTCTGCCTCAGAAGCTTACACACCGGCGAAGCCGCCGCCGCCTCCGCCGCCTCCGTCGCCGGAGTTACTCACCGTGTTTTGAAAACGCTGAGATTTGGGGCTTATCTATCGTATGTTGGCTCACGTTTTCTCTAGAAGAGCGAGATTCCTGGTACGTTGCTTCCACGTCGCTAAGAAATTTTCGAATCCGGAGCCGGAAGAGATTCTGTTTAGTGCTCTCTGTTTGAATCTAAGGCAAAGAAGATGGAACACTCTTCATCAATTCTCCTCAAGCCTCACGAATCCATTGATAAGCCGAGTTCTTCTCCAGTTTCGAAGCTCGCCGAAGCTAGCTCTAGATTTCTACAATTGGGTTTTAGGGAATGAAACTTTGGCTAATTCGTCGTCCGAGAATCGTTTCGAAACCTCTTGCGTGATGATCCATTTGCTCGTCGATTCGAGAAGATTCGATGATGCTTTATCAATAATGGTGAATTTGATGTCTGTGGAAGGAGGAAATTTGAGTCCTTTGTGTGTTTTGTCGGGTTTAATTCGGAGTTTCGAAGCTTGTGGTTCGAGTCCTGATGTGTTTGATTCATTGGTTAGAGCTTGTACACAGAACAATGATGCTGAAGGAGCTTATAAAGTTATCGAAAAGACGAGAGAAGAAGGGTTTTGTGTTTCGATTCATGCTTTGAATAACTTAATGAGTTGTTTATTGAGTTTGAATGAGATTGATTGGTTTTGGAAAGTTTACAAGGAGATGGATTCTTTAGGGTATGTTGAGAATGTGAATACGTTTAATCTTGTTATATATTCGTTTTGTAAGGAGAATAAGTTGCTTGAATCGTTATCGGTGTTTTATCGGATGTTGAAATGCGGGGTTTGGCCTAATGTTGTTAGCTTTAATATGATTATCGATGGAGCTTGCAAGACGGGAGATATGGGATTCGCCTTGCAGCTCTTAGGGAAGATGGGAGTTATGTCTGGAAACTCTGTCTCGCCTAATGCTGTGACTTATAATTCAGTTATCAATGGGTTTTGTAAGGTTGGGAGATTGGATTTGGCGGAGAGAATCCGCGGAGATATGGTTGAATCAGGTGTTGGTTTCAATGAAAGAACCTATGGAGCTTTAGTGGATGCTTATGGTAGAGCTGGTAGTTCAGATGAAGCTTTAAGGTTGTGTGATGAGATGACGAGTAAGGGACTTGTGGCGAATACCGTTATCTATAACTCTGTTGTTTATTGGCTGTTTATGGAAGGTGACACGGAAGGAGCTATGTTGTTGTTGCGCGATATGATCAGTAAAGAGATGCACATTGATCGGTTTACTCACGCCATTGTTGTCAGAGGTCTTTGCAAAAACGGATATGTAAAGGAAGCTGTTAAGTTTCAGAGACAGCTATCGGAAAAGAACCTCGCGGAAGATGTAGTTTGTCACAATACGCTTATGCACCATTTCCTAACAGATAAGAAGTCGGCCTGTGCAGATCAGATTCTGGCAAGTATGTTGGTTCGCGGATTTGACCTTGATCTGATTTCGTTTGGTACTATGATTGACGGAAAACTAAAGGAAGGGAAGTTGGAAAGAGCACTCGAGATATATGATAGTATGATCAAGATGAAGAAAACTCCGAATCTTGTGATTTATAATTCAGTTGTTAATGGATTAAGCAAAAGAGGACTGACTTGCGCGGCTGAATCAGTTGTAAACGCTATGGAGAGCAAAGACGCTATAACTTACAACACGCTGCTGAACGAGTATCTCAAAACCGGGAATGTGGAAGAAGCTGTTACTATCTTATCAAAAATGCAGAACCAAGACAGCAAAAAATCGGTTAGTCTTGTGACATACAACATTATGATCAATCACTTATGCAAGTTTGGTTGTTACGAGAAAGCGAAAGAAGTCTTGAAGATAATGTTTAAGAGAGGTGTTGGTCCGGATTCTATAACATATGCAACTCTTATTACATCGTTTAGTAAGAATCGCGGTCAAGAAGAAGTCGTCGAGCTTCATGATTACATGGTTCTCCATGGAGTTACACCTCATGAACAAACTTACCGATCTATTGTCCATCCTCTCGTCGAAAAAGTCACAGTCGAATCCAATGAAAGCTTGTGACCAAATAAAGATCTAAGATTTTGACCCGTTTTCGACCCGATTCAGCGCCATTACAACCCGGAAAATAGAACAATGTAACTACAGTTATCACTTACAAACTACATTTGACATCAGTTTTTGGCATTTTTAGTAACTCCAAAATGTATAATCAGAAACTTCATTATCGTATTTCCCAAACTTTACACTTTTAGTTACAAAAAAGTGAATCAATCTGTGTTTTCTCTCAGGTAGAGAGAGAGAGTGAGAGTGAGAGAGCATCAAACAGTAAACAAAAGTCATAAAGCTTGAATCTTTTTGACTTCTAATTAAACAAATCTTTGATTTGGCGTTGACCACCTTTCTCTTTCTCTGAGATTTGAGTTCCAGAAGCTAAAAAAAAATTGAAAATGTCTTTCAAGAACAGAGGCAATCACTATTTTTTAGCTTCGAGAAATGTAATTTGTAGAAACTCTGTTTTTTTCTTGTGTCTCACAAGTTTCTGCATTGGCATGTTCTTCACCAACAGGTAAAATCTTAATTACAGAAACCCATTTTAGTAACTCACTGTTCATGTCTGATTCTTGCTTTCTTCTTTCTTCTTTTGGGTGTTTCCTATTTTGTTACTAGTTTTATCTTCTGTGTTTCTCCAAATTTCAGTAGATTCTTTAAGCTTAGAGTTTTGTCGGTGAAGACATGCTTCTTGATTCAAACCGGTCTATTTGCTCATTTCTAGGCGAAGACATGCTAGTTCTTGCTTATTTGATAGATTTGATCAAATGGTGGCACATTAGCAAAGTATTAGTCTTTGATTAATCTCTTGCTTAATTTATTGAGGGATCTGCATTTTGGTTTTGTGTTTATTTTGATCTTGTGGAGTTAAAAGTTTGTAATTTGGTTATGTGAAATGAAGATAATGAGATGATGATAATGATGATCATTTATATCAGGATGTGGAATGTACCTGAAGCTAGAGGCATATCAAGTCTCTCCAAGTTCAGCTTAAAATCCGGTGATTTCGATAAGAATAATGCAAGTCTTCTGCGTGTTTGGCATAATCGATTCACTTGGAAATCGATATGTACATTGTTTGATCTTGTGTTCCTTTCAGGTTTTGGACTATGGTAACAACAACACTATAGGGTAAAACCATTTAGATGCTTTACCAGATGTATTCATGAACGATTGCTACATATGTTTTAGATGATGATGATGTTCTACTATTCCAAAAAATGCAGGATATTAGATAAATCTATTTCAAGTTTAGAGATGAAATTGGTAGCTGCTAGAGCTGAACGCGAGTCTTTGTTCGGAAAATTCAACATTTCCAGAGAAACCAAGAAAGGAAAATACTTCATGGTTATCGGTATTAACACTGCCTTTAGTAGTCGTAAGAGACGTGACTCGATCAGGTCAACTTGGATGCCACAAGGTAAGTATGTTCCTGGTTGCTTGATCTCTTGTGTTTGTATCCTTTTTTCGATTTTTTATACTATCATTTAGGAGAGAAGCTTAAGAAACTGGAGGAAGAGAAAGGCATCATTGTTCGCTTTGTCATAGGACATAGGTACAAAGGAGAAGTCCTGTTCTGTTTTGAAAAAATTAGCATTTTATACCGATGTTTTACTTTGTGATTACCGACATTTTCTATGTTGTGAACTTGATTTCAGTATGTTGTCTCGCGGGGTTCTTGATAAAGCAATTGAAGCAGAGGAGAAAACACATGGAGATTTCTTGAAACTGGTAAAAACCCTCCGGATTTGCTCCAACTTCATTCTCTTGTGTGTGTGAGTTTTTCGCTATGTTTATTTCAAACTTAATAAAAAAACAGGAACATACTGAAGGATATATGGAGTTATCTGCCAAGACAAAGACGTTTTTCGCAACCGCTGTTTCCTTGTGGGATGCAGAATTTTACATCAAAATGGATGATGATGTTCATGTGAATATTGGTAAAAAGATCAAAATGTTTCATCTTTATCTTAAATCTTTTCAGCCTTTCAGTTTTGATGTCTTGATCCATTTTTTGTAGCCGCTCTCAAGACGACTTTATCAGCGCACCGGAACAAGCCTCGGGTTTATGTTGGTTGCATGAAGTCCGGTCCTGTCCTAGCCAGAAAGTAAGTGAAAAAAACCCTTCTAAGGCGGGCCTTTTAGGTTCTTGAATCACATAAAAGCAGCAACTCAAAATAATATACATTACCGGTAAAACACCAGGGGCATAAAGCACCATGAACCGGAGCATTGGAAGTTTGGAGTGATCGGGAACAAGTATTTCCGCCATGCCGCTGGACCGTTTTACGCGATTTCTAAGGATCTAGCTACTTACATATTGATAAACCAGTAAGTTTTTCCTCACTCGAGTCCCGCGGTTTAATACAACCAAAATGCTTGGGAACAAAAACCTCTAGTGACCTCTTTTGTTTCGCCGCATAAAGGAACTTACTGCATAAGTATGCGAATGAGGATGTCTCGTTGGGATCTTGGTTCATAGGATTAAATGTTGAACATGTTGATGACAAAAGACTATGTTGCAATACTTCTCCACAAGGTAAACTAAAGAGCTTAGCAATTTCCGGTCTGGTTTAAGTTCGGTTTGGTTCTTTTTTCGGTTTTACTTTAACTTGATTCACAACAGAATAATATGATTTTTAAAATTTGGTTTTCTCCTAGTTTTTTCGTTTCATTTCATTTTTTAAAGCAGACTGTCAACCGAAAGCAACAACGGGCAAAGTTTGCGCGGCGTCGTTTGATTGGAAATGCAGCGGGATCTGTCGGTCAGCCGAGAGAATGGCTGATGTGCACGGCCGTTGCGGTGAACCTGAAAATGCAATATGGACATTAACTTCTTGAATCATACATAAAAGAAGATTTTGTTACTATAACTAGGTAGTTCTTATTGGCCATGATCATAATACAACATGCTAATATAGTGTTATAGTTAGTACTAGTATTAGTAGGGGTTTTGGTCAGACAAAATAATAAAAAAGTATATGCAAAAGAAAAAGAAAAGAGAGTTAGTGAAGTGGTTTAAATGAGAGACAAAGAATTAATGTTTTGGTCACATTTGGTTTGTCCTATGACAGACAAGAGAGTCCTAATTTTTGTGCTTTTGTATTTATTCCCACATGTCTTTCTTTTCTTTTTGCTTCTCATTAAATCTCTTTGCACTATTTTCACTTTCTGTTAGTTATCAATTTTTTTTTACTCCATCTGCATCAGAATACTTATATTTGATAGAGTATAAATTTTTTCGTACCAAACTAGGTGATGTTTTCGGATTTCAATGTAAAATTAATTGTTTTTTTCATATTTTTGATTATTTGTATTTTGCATAATGTTTATTATTGGTTGAATTGAGATTAAATTGATAATAAATAATGTTTTAGTTTAAAAAAATAAAAAATTTAATGAGTTCTTAATATGTTTATAAGAACCTAAAACATTAAGTATTATGTTTATAAGAATTTTATTAAGTATTAATATGTTTTAAAAGAAGTTTGAAAAGGATTTCTGGATTTTTATAACAATTTATCTGATTTTAGGCCGATTTTTGAATCATATTTTTCTTTTTTTTTTAAATTTAATTTTTTAAAATTTAATATAAGTTTTCGTAAGTTAGAAGATATTGATTTACATATTAATATATACTCAAGTTGACAATTCTCCTATTCATCTGGGAAAATGTTAGGGAAATAGTTAGTGTTAAAATATTAATAATTCAATAACTTTAGTTTATTTTGGTTAGAGCCGTCACAAAACAAACTTCCGGAAATGTGGAACAACTTGTTCAAAATCTATAGGTTTAACCCTATTGAGAATAAGTCTGAAAACAAACTTCCTAATTTTCGTGAGATTAACAAAAAAAAGCGTATAAACACACTTTAATATAAACAATAATTAACACATAAGATAAATCATTCCAAAGTTATATACACAAAGTGAAAATAAACTAAAACAAAATTTCACGATGCAATATTCTCGCTAAAAAAACACAAGAAAATTTACATTACTACCTAAAGTTCCTTAAATACTTTCTAAAAATACAATTGTTATCGCAGTTTGTACTTGAATCTTGGGTTTTGCGTAGCCTCTTAACATCAAATACCTTCGAAGCCTGCATAGTAGAAACAAAAAGAAAAAGAGCTAAGAAATTATCAATTTGCATATTATTCGAAATTTAAAACAAGAAAAATATTAATACCTATGAGAGGTTAATAATCATATTTGCCGTTTTGGTTTAGTGGCGTGATATTGGCACGGCTCAATCGAACAAAACTGATCTCCATAGAATAAGAGCATGATTATTTGATTGAACCGCACTAATATCTCGCGTTATCTAACATCAACCATTCTTATCCGATTACGATCTCTAGTTAGCTCCATAAAGCCAAGAAACAAGAAAAGAAAAGTAGCATCAACTACCAAAACAAAATACATATATAAAAGACAACTTACAACACTAAAAAATGCTAATTTACCAGATTGTGAGAGCCATTGGATCCTTACGGCATCAAAATACAAAGAAATAATAAGAAGAATCTAAAGAGTAAATAAGAATGTGGCTATTCACAAAGTTAATGAGAGTGCAAAGTGAAGAGGAAGATATAAATATGAACATGGTTGAAGAAGAGAGGCAAGGGCAAGAGACTAGCATTAAATTAGACCAACAACCCCATACCAAAAAGAAGGTTGGTTTATTAAATTTGTGTTGTTTTTACGAAAACTTTTTCAACAAAATTTAATAATATCCGTTTACATGTTTGTGAATATATTATTCTTTCTTACGTTTGACCAAAAATAAAAATCTTTCTTACAAGTTACTACCAATGATATCGATTATCAAACAGATGAATTCTAAAAACACAGAAAATGTTAACTAGCTTAGTTGGTAATGTATGTTTGTGTTACATAAGATATTATGTTCGAGTTTTAGTTAAGTAATGCTTCTTCCATCCAAAAATATTCTAAGAACACAATGGCCTTAAAAAAGTGGTCTCTTGAAAACATTTGAATTTATGATCTACTTAACCACCTTACACTCTTCTAACTTTATCAATATAATCTGATTTTTATATTGATGATGCATTTTAATGATATAATGATAGAGAAAAATAAAGAATTTAACTATTATTGCATGAAACTGAGCTGATCCATTGATGTTTAATAAAAGAAAAGAAAAAGAACTGAACTGATCCATTTCTAGCCGATTCCAGTTTTTTTGTTTGTTTGTCTAATATCCATTTTGATAATTATATGTTTAAAATTGTTTAGTGTATATATCTATGAACAAAAAATTAATTTGGTACTATGGTATATGGAAATACATCATGTATGAGACGAGTATTCGAATTATCCATCATTATTTTCTAAATAATATGATCCTAAACCGAAAATAAATTATCAAAGTTCTGATAGTGATTTTATATACTCCATCCATTCTAAATTAAGTGCGATATTTCAAGAGTACTTTTTGTTTCATTTGATATTTTCACATTTTAATGCAAAAAGTCAATGTTAATCGATTTTTGTGACCATTAATATTATGCTGTTTGCGATTTTATATACTTCATCCATTATAAATTAAGTGATGTTTTAAGAGTATTATTCTTTTCAATGATATTTTCACATTTTAATGCATAAAATCAATGTTATTTGATGTTTGTAACAATTAGTATTATGCAGTTTGATCTTTTATTCGTTGAATTAGATGTAGTTAATGTTGTTTTCATGAAAAATAGATAAATTGAACAAAGATTAGTAAATTCTTAATCGGTGTGCAATAACCTTAACCTTCATTTTTTTAATGAAACCGAGAGAATACTTAGATTTTCCGAATTATTTGAGTTTTCTATTATGTATGTTACTAGGTATAGTTCGGATAAGTATATATGTTAGAGAATTATTAATTTAAGGACCAAGGTTCCCACGAGCTTTCAATTTAGTATTTATGAGGTTTGTAAGAGAAAGAAAGGCATGTTGGTAGGGTTATGTTATGTCACTCCCAATATCTATTTGAATTTCGAAATTAATTTGGCTCAACTTTCCAAATATTCTCCCTCCTTATTTATTGGTTTTTCTTGTTAAGTTCCTATCGTTTCTTTAATATTCCCTTTAAAAAAGTTTTAAATATATATTTATTATATACTCCCTCTCGAAAAACTTATGCATCGTTTTTAAAAATTCACGAAAGTGAATTTCTTAGTTTCTATCTCTTAATTTCTTTATTTATTTTTTCCATGAAACGGGAGTGAAATCATTAGAATACAAACTAAAGCCGGCAAAAGAGCATAAACCGACAAATTCATTATAGGATCTTCGAAGCCAAAAGAAGATAAGTAAATATTGGAAACGAAACATACAAAAACTACATATAAAAATTTGACTTTCCAACAAAGCGATAGTCGGTCACCAAATAATGAACTAAAGTAGAGATAACAAACGAAATCAAGAGACCTTAAGGCAGCGAAAACATCGAACAACCAATTATCTCTCAATTTATTTCTAAATAGAATTTTTTATGCAGTGATATATACCACGTACGTAGTATAAATGCATACGTAAAATTTAGTGGAAAGTCCTATAAAAAAAAATTAGTGGAAACTATCGACTATCGTAAACCGGAAGGTTCATAACTTTCATGTTGACTATTGTCATTGAGTAAATTTTATAAAACCCTAAATAATCGAATTCCGTAAAAAAGAAAATTAAACATTTTCGTCTTCGTTACGTAAAAAATCGAACGATATTAAATTCTCCTCGTCCACAACTTCTGTCACATAAAACATACAATCATACCATTAGATTTTGCAAAATCATGTAGACTTTTAGCCAATCTATAGTGTGTTTGTTTGCCTTCATAATATTTTGAAGATGTAAAACGCACGTCAAAATATAGAATAAATCTCAATTCATTCGTGGGATACACCACTTGAAACCTCCAAAGTCCAAACAAATATTTTCTTTAAAAACAATTAAGTAATAGTGGTAAATTAAATTGAGATATTACAAAAGGAGAAAAAGAAGAAGAAACAAAAGAGATCAAACTTTTTATTTATGAAGAAGTAGTAGAGTCCTTCTTCTTCTTCTGCACAAGATTTTTCATCCAATTAACACCAATAAATGCAACAAGCTTAGCTTTATTAATCCCTGCTTTAGTCTTGCCGGATTTCTTCCCGGCGGCGTCTTTTTTGCCATTTGTTGCATCCTCCTCTGCCGCCGCCATCACCCCAATTCCACCAGTCCCCCATTGATCCGCCCAACTAGGTGCTTCACTCGCCATTTTTAATATATGATCACAATATATTATCTGCCTAGTGACCAAAAAAATCTTATTCGAAATCGAATAATGAATTCATGAAGAAAATAAATTAAAAACAAGAGTACCTATGATTCTTGAAGCTCTTCTTGATAAAAGAGAGGAGATTTTGAATGAGCAAAATAAGTTGAAATGTGGAGAATAGAGACACTAGTAAGTGGATGGGTTGTCATTTTAGTGTTATGAGTATTAGTATATACTAATATATTTGGATTATTGTCTTTTAACCTAAAGTCTTTATGTTATTTTTTTCTTATATAAAAAAATGTTTGGATTTGAATATGATTATTTGGGTTGGCATGGAATGGACTTGCCAACTCATGTTAGTTCGTTTCCAACTTGCAAAGCAAACGTTTGTTTTTGGGAATCTTTCAAACTTTAAGTTAAAAACATAAGAAATAAACAATGATCCAAAAGCTTAAAAACCTAATGGAATAATTCTTATTGTTTTCTTTCAATTATTTAATTACTCTTTAACTTTATTCTATATTTATAGTTCTAAACTGATGCTTTATGTCAGTATTTTGAGATAGACTGTGTAGAACTAATCAATATCACCCAAAACTAAGATGGGTGGCCGACCTTTTACACTCTCTTTAAAAAACTCCAAAGGCTATATTGTCGTTTTCAGAACTTCACTCTCGCTCTTATCCCTAGAGAACAAAATACGCAAGCATATGGTTTTGCCCAAGCAACTCGCTATTATTTCATGATTATATTTTCGTAAACATTATCCCTCCTAGTTGGGCCACCAATGCGGTAGTCCATTTCTAATAAATGTGTAGTTGATAAAACAAAATGGTGTTTTATGTCTTACACCAACAAAGGGGAAATGGTATTGAGTATGATGAAATGGTATAGAACGAAGTTGCGGTGAACATATATAGTCCATTGTTGAGGTTAGTACTATTACTAGTCAAATCTAATACCTTAACCTGAACACCCTTCTTAACAGCGCTACGGCTCACTGGTACAAGGACTCGAGAGGGCTCGGTTCAAAGCCAGCGACAAGCCACAGGTCGCGGACATTGTTTTTGTTTTTCCTTCATGATCCTTCTGGTACCAATGTTGAATCTCCCATATGATTTTTCTTGTGCATGCCCTTGAGTTTGGGCTTATCAATGGTTTGTTGGAAAGCATCATACATGACAACGCACAAAAAAAGCTAGCTCAATGCATGTTCAAATCTTTTGAATTATGAGTTGCAACTGTGACATTTGTGCATAAACCAGTTTGGTTTTCTTTGTTTTTTGACAGTCTACTAAACATAAAACTAATCACAATCCAAAAATTTCCATCTCTGAAGGCCTGCTGCTCTCTATTAAACCATCTATGCTCGGACAATCGCCATCAAGCCCCTGTCAAGAACATCCAAAAGTTTCCCTCGCATCAAACAACAGAACATAATAACTAAATGGATGACTCAATCCAAAGTAAAAAACTGAGATCTTACCATAGTTTTGGCGCACTCCTGTGAATTTGTGGATTGCTTTCAAAAGGGAACCGTATCTCATATACTTCAAAGATCCCATATGTCTATCATCAACAAACAGATACCGAGAAAATACAAACTCTATGAGATTTAGCTCTGAAGATATAATAAAAAAGCCAGAGGAACAGAGTACAAAGCACATACATGATCTCAGTGTATCGAAGTCTCCAAGCAGGGAAACCGAGGTGGCTCCTTACAGGTCCATACACAAGCAACAGATCAGGCACATGTACATTCTCACCTGCCAGAGTTTATATCATTAGTTACTTGAAAACAAGCTTTTGATAGTGATTTGAATTCCGTATGAGAGAATTAACACAAACCAACAACTCTTAAAGCGTCGTTCAAATTAGACTCTGTAAAGAGGTTTTCCCCTTTATCGTCCTCAGGATGGCTCGATTTCAAGTATTTCTGAAGTAGTATGTTGGCTGCTTTCGCAACAGCTTCTTTATTGTCGGAAGACGATATGAACTCTATAGCAATGCGCTTTTGTTCAGAATCCTTTTCACCAATCTCCTATGGAAGAAGGAAACAGACACTGAGCTAAAGATGCTAACGACTCACGAACCAACAAAAGCGAATTAAAGAAAATGCATTTCATCGAAATGAAAAGTACGATATCATCATACCTGTGACAACGTTGAACCAGGCACGAATTCAAGGATCATATCTTTGGATTTCTTCAATAAACCTAAAGAGGCAAACTTTCAGCAATCAAGATACATACGTGCTAATGAACAAACCGGTAGACACTGGATTTTGGTAAAAACATATGACCTTGGGAGTCAAATAGACCAACTTGTTTCACCCCAATGATCTTTAGCCATTGCAGAAGCTCAATAACCTTTGAAATATCTCGAGCTTCTTCGATGTCCACTACAACAGCTAGACACCGGAGTTTCCCAATATCGATAGAGCTGTACTTTCGAATCAATCCTAGCGATATGGCGTAGCTTTCGATTGCCTCAAAGAGGGCAGAGACAAGGTGCCATAAGCTCACAACAATGTGTATGAAACGCCATAACAAATTAAAACCAAAATCACCAATCTGTGGGAAAGAAACATAAATTGGCAACAGAAACTAAAGTTATGACTTGGAGAATAAATCACAATGCAGGCTAATGAAACACTAATTGATAAGAGCCTCTCAATGATCATACAATACAAGAAAGAAAAGGAAACAAAAACTCACTTTACCAATCCAAGAACTCAAGATCAGCATCGGTTCATTCAAGTCCATATATCTGAAAAATTACAGAACAAAGGAGACAAAAATTTCAGAACACTATCAGATCGGTTGCAGCAGCTGAGCAATGGAGGAAGAGGACGAAAAAATCGAACAGAAGAAACAAGAAATCAAGAAAGAGAGATCGAAATAGAACATAAGACGCACACAAGAAGTGGGCTGTTCGTTGTTTGCGCCGTGTGTTAAGGATCGTTTCCACTTCAGCTATCGTAAGCAACCAAAGCTCCTTCTTTTATCAGAATCGGAGGAAAAAGAAAAAGGAAGAATTTTGAGAGAGTAGATGAGAGAAAGAACACACTTTCGAGAGTCTTTTAGGCTCTGGATCAAACCCAGAATCTTACTTTTGGTGATAGTTACGCTCAGAATCTTAGCAAATTAAGTGTGTTGCTCTGTATCTGAGCGTCTTGGGTTCAAACTCTCTTTATCAAAGTTAGATATGTTTCCAACTTTGCTAGTCATGGTTTTGTTGTGAGCCCACAAACTTTTTTTTGTTAAAACAAACGTGAATCACACAAGTTTGTTGAGATTTTAAAGTTCGAGATAACCACATGATTAATCAAAATCGAAAACATCTATCAACACTATCAAAATCAATACTTTTTTTTGTGTGTGTTAGAAACATACTATATGGACAAGTACAACAAACAAAAAGTACAAGTGTTGCATCTTGTTTTATTGAACATTTGGTTAGGCCACTCTTCGTATTTGATTACTAGTTATAAAGGTGTGTGTGTGTGTAGGTAGGCTATTGAGTCGAGTCCTCGGAGAATCTAGGATCAAATGCAGCAGAGGAAGAATGAACAGACCAGTAGCTCCACCGGATCCGCGTTGTAGCTCAAGAACAAGCCATCGAACAGCTCTACTCATCTGTTCAAGCCTTACTGCACTAATGGGCGGGAGACTAGTCGCAGCACCAGTAGCAGCTGGTGTAGTAGCAGTAGAGCCAGTAGCTTCATCAACCAAACACTCGGATCCAATTCTTTGCTTCACCGACTCCACAAACTCCTCGGCTTGATCGCAAGCCACGCGGAATAGTTCCCATTTCTCCTTGAAATTCTCCAACGCAGCATCAGTGAGAGAAGCTTTTTGCAAGCCCGCACTCTCCTTGGATTCGAGAACATTAGCCGAGGCAAGAACAAACTTCTCGTAAGCTTTGTTCAATGAGTCCACAATGTTATCCATTGGCTCTTCCCTTTCAAAAAACTGCCCACACCAAGTATCAGTTAATACATACCATTATAACTGACTTCAACTGAAAAATAATCCAATCTCTACAGAGAAATTGCAAATGGGAATCAAGCAAGAGCCTAGAAAAGATTAAACCTTAGTCACATGTTTTGAAATAAGAAACCCTAAACCCCAATATTCAGAATTGGTTCTCGCTAAGCGTAGAGAAATGAGTGAAAATCAAATTTAGCAATGGAAGCTTAAAAAGTTTCATCCTTTTTACATCGAAACTGCAAATGTGCGATTGATTTCACAAAACCCAAGTCGGGAAGACGATAAAGGATTCACAGATTTATCTAATCACGGCACAGACAGAATCCACTTGAATCATCGCTAGATAGATCGAAAATGTAGACCGGCTTACGGCAAAATTCAAGCTCTAGAGTCTAGACCAACGAGAATAATCAGAAAGCGTCAGAGAGAAACAAAGAAAGAAGAAGAAAGAGGAGAAACTTACCGGAGATGAACGGAGAATCGATTTTGTGACGACGATGACTGTGTTTCCTTTATTCTTTCTGCTTATATGGTAAGGGTCAAACCGAAATTGTAAATCTTGACCGGTTTGATACAAACCGGATGATCCTGACCGGTTTGTTCATTAGAGGCAGCCGCTTTGGTGAACATAAGACTAACATTCCATTTCGAAACATGAAAACGAGAACGTTCAGAAACCAAAAAGAACAAAAAAGGCCAAGATGGTTTGTGTGTTATCCTAGTTACAGAAGTTCCACAGGGGAAAATGGAACTTCAAGCTCCGATTAGTTTGGCTTCATTTGGGCAAAAGGGTTAAAAGAAGACCGAAATGATCGCTAGGCAACACCGGGAGCTCTAACTTCTTGATCTCACTTCTAACTTTCTTCTCTTTCACATAGGATATACCAGGAATCGCCTCTTTCCCGACCATCTCGATTCCACCAAGCTTGTAATCATCCAGGCGACATAAAATCCGGTCTAGCCGTTTCTGCAATGTTCTGTTGCCAGACAACATCGGGTTTGCTTTTGTGTCGTATGTAAAACCAGAATCGCCTGGTTTCAAAACCTCCCAAACGTCGATCCATTTGTCTGGCAAAGGGAACTTTCCGTCTAGCTTGTCGTCCCAGTTCATGTCTCCCCCGAATATGACGTTGGTATTTGCTCTGAGAATCTCGATCGCCTCTTTGGCTTGTTCAACCCGCTCTGGGCTAAACATTTGGTCCCATTTTGGAGGACCTGGACAGGGACTCTCTAGATGGCTTGTTGCCAGAACAAGTGGTTTTCTCCCGGGAACTTCAACCTCTGCAATGGATAATTCTCGTCCCATAATCGAGTTCCTAAAGCTTTTTCTGCTGAAAGATTTCACCTCCACCTTGCTCAACTGCAAATTACCATAAGAGTAAGTTACAAAACCACATGAATTCACCAAATTTAAAAGCTAAGAGCCAAAGAGAAGCGTGCACAGTCTTTACCAGCATGCAAAAGTAAGCTCTTGTTTGTGCCACATTGATTGAGACAGAGCAAGAATACGATTTCCACCAGCTAGACTTGCTGAAAATATCATATATCTCAGGAGTAACTTCCTACAAGACCGTAAGAAAACCGCAATGTCAGAAACCTGAGCCGCTGCTTTTAAATTATGCAAATAGAAATCATTACATGGCAAAAGTAGAAAATGACCTGAAAACATATGAGGTGAGGAGAATGGAGCTGGATAATGTGACCGATCGCTCTCATTCTACTATTCAACTCAAGATCTTCACGGAACCAAACATTGTAGGTCAAGATCTTCAAGCAAGAGACAAGTGATCCTGAATCAGAAGCCATACCTACACAAAACAGGAGTAATAGACAAAGTAAAGACTTCTGCATCGAGGATCATCGATAGAAATCAACACTTAAACGATTCTATCTCATCATTTCAATGAGATGGAGCCTAACAAAAGTTTATTAACAATCAATGACCCTAGAAAGTTCAAAGGCCCGACCTTTCGTTTCAATCTCTTTACTCTTCTTCATGAAACCCAACGATTCAGAACGAGCAACAGAACCACCACCATCAACCTCAATGACGCCATCATCATCCATGGCCTTGCGCTTGTTGCTACACCGCCGCAGAGGAAAGAAAACAGAGCCCACGGAGCAATCAGTGTTAGTGTTACCCTCGAGACCCGAATCGGTCAAATCGTCAAAACTCAGAAGAGAATACGTTGGCGATCGCGTTCCGCAGATATCGCAGACTGAGTTCTTGTACGAGTTCAAAAAAGTGCAGCCCTTGCAAGCCCACTTCGATTCATCGTTAGACGAAACAGAGAGAGGAGGAGGAGACGAAGACGAAGAAGAAGGGAGAGATGAAGGAGTCAAACAGATCAAGCAATTGAGTTTCTGAGACGGAGAATTGAGGAAAGTACATTTTTTGCAGGACCATGAGGAAGACGATGACGACATTGCGAGACTTCTTCTTCCGAGTCTTGTTACGAGAAATCGAATTGCTGACATTTGCCCTAATTTTGCTTTATCGATTTTGGCTTTTAACATTTCCATCGGTTTTCATCCGACGGCTACGATTGTACGACGTCGTTAGCGCCATTTTCCGATAAAGAAATGGGTTTTTTTTCAAATTTTGAAGTTTTAAAACTTAACCGTAATCAAACCGGGCTTGTGGTAATTTTATACCTAGAAACCAAACCGGATATAACCAAAAACATTTTCTAAATGGGCTGAGAATCTGAGGCCCATTTTACGGACTAATGGGCTTTGCTCTCTATCATCTACTTTCTGGACTTCCACGTGTCGTTCCACGATATAGCTGTTAGATTTTAAAGATAACAGTCGCACTCCATTCGTCTGTGATGATCTCACTATATCACAGACAGTCAAAGAAGTTGTCGTCACTTACTTTTAAGCTTTTTTACACCGATAATTATCTGCTCCAGTGGTAGCTATTCGCTCCGTACAATCTTCTTCTCTCAGGTGAGTTCTCCGTTGAAAGATGATCGGAGTTTTATGGCATTTCGAGGCTTCTCTCCTTGAATCGCCTTCTCGTTTTTGTGATTTTGAATCCGTTTCTTCGAATCAAGTGATGAATTTCGTTATTGCAATCTGATGTTTTCCGGATCTGATTATAACTTTTTGTCTTGTGCAATTGTGAATCTTCATTCGATTATTCTTGTTGGTTTCATGGAATCTAATTGTCCTCTTGATTATAATCTAAGTGATGTGTTTGTAATTGTTTGTGTAGATGTGTTCATTTCATTTCATTTCCAGGAGGAAATGAATGAGATTACTTTCTCTATGTTAAGGCTATTTTACTGTTTTATGCTGATTATAGTGTACATTTTCTTGAAGTGATGCTTTCTTTTACTGAAGCCGTAGAAAACTGATTCAGTTTTGGTTTTGTTTTAGGAAAAAATGGCTGAAGCTTCTGCTGTTGCTCCAAATGCTGAGTTGTTGGATTGGCCAAAGAAGGATAAGCGTCGGTTCCTCCATGTGGTCTACCGTGTTGGTGATCTTGATCGTACAATCAAGTATGTCTTTGTTTTTCCAAGTATTAACTTATTCTTCATTTCCTGCAGTGTGAGATGTTTATATTTCCGAGATATTTCTGTTTCTCACCAGGTTTTACACTGAGTGTTTTGGTATGAAGCTTTTGAGGAAAAGAGATGTCCCGGAGGAGAAGTATTCTAATGCTTTTCTCGGTTTTGGACCTGAAGAAACCAACTTTGTTGTGGAGTTGACATATAGTATGTGCTCTTTTGCTCTCCGTATTCTGTTAGCATCGATTCATTTTCAGATATTTGATTTTTCCATTATCAGCTTATTCAACTTTTCACAAGTGACATTACTTGGTTTGTATCTTCTATGAGTTAACATTTTTTCATGTTTCAGATTATGGTGTTAGCTCATATGACATTGGAACTGGATTTGGGCATTTTGCAATTTCAACTCAAGATGTAAGTCTCCCTACCTTAGTTTGGATTTCAAGAATCAATATATGCATGGCATGCCCTGAACAGAGAGATAGAATAATGACTTCTTATTCAGGTTTCCAAAATGGCGGAGACTGTTCGTGCTAAAGGTGGAAACGTCACTAGGGAGCCTGGTCCCGTCAAAGGTGGAAACAGTGTCATTGCTTTTGTGAAGGACCCTGATGGTTATGCTTTTGAGCTCATCCAGAGAGGTCCAACTCCTGAACCACTCTGTCAAGTCATGCTTCGTGTTGGTGATCTTGACCGTGCCATCAAATTCTATGAAAAGGTAGTGCAATGCAGTAAAAAGGTCGCCTTTCTTTATGTTTAATATCCGTTAGTAGTGTTTACGTCACTTCTAATACTGTGCAGGCCCTCGGGATGAGACTCTTGAGAAGGATTGAGAGACCTGAATACAAGGTGAAGTATCAGTGATACAGTTTAGACAGATACTTTACCTTTTTTGAGTTACGCTGTGATTTACCAACTTTTTTGTTGGATAAAACAGTACACCATAGGGATGATGGGATATGCTGAGGAATACGAGTCGATAGTTTTGGAGCTGACCTATAACTATGGCGTGACTGAGTACACAAAGGGCAATGCATATGCACAGGTCTGGGCATAAGAATTGTCTCTCCTACTAATGTTAAGTGTTTTTGTTCTTTCCTCTGATGATTAAGTGGTTCAAATGTAATAAACAGATTGCAATAGGCACCGATGATGTGTACAAAAGCGGTGAAGTAGTGAAGATAGTCAATCAAGAGCTAGGAGGAAAGATCACTAGAGAACCTGGACCTCTTCCGGGAATCGGCACCAAGATTGTCTCATTCCTCGATCCAGATGGCTGGAAAACGGTTAGTAACCGATAAACCAGTATCATGATTTGGTATATGTGGAAGGTTTTGTTAATAACATTGGAACCTTGGAAATTAGATTCATGTCGGGTGGTTTTGATAAATATATTGGTTTAACAGGTTCTGGTAGACAACGAAGATTTTCTTAAGGAACTGAAATGAGGACAGCGATGATAGTGGTTGAGATCACAACGCTAAGAAGAAACCATGCATAGTGTAATAAAACATGTGATCATGAAACTAAGGAAGAATCTAAAAATAAGATGTTGGTTCAGTGTGTGTGTGATGCTATGGTGAGCTTTAATAAAATATTTCTACCACCTTGTTTCAATGTTTGTTATCAGAAGAAGCGACTTTAAAACTTACCTTCTTTAGTTTTTGTTACTATTTGTAATCAGTCAGTATGAAAGAAAAAGTATTAGTACGCATAAAAATAGTACTCATGAATGTATCAGGAAGAACAAGATTCGTTCACACAAGTGTAAACATGGAGAAAACAATTGCTTAAATAGCCTTACATTCAGGAAATAGAACGTGAAACAGAGAGCAACTACTCCTAAGAAATAGCAAACGTGATCTAAACACGATGACCACATTTGACTGAATCAAAACAACAGACTCCTAAAGAATAGAATCAATGACCACTTAAAAACTCAACAATTTCAACTGCCATCTGTTTTGAAAAGGGGTCGCCAGATTCAGAGAGCATATCTAGAAAGCTGGTGTCCAATCTACGGTCGGATAACCAAATTTATAGTGGAAGCATAAGCAGAGAACCCACAGCTCAAAGCAGCTTACAAGAAGGTAAGAAACGGAGCCGTGTGGCTTCGTCCTCCCATTCAATCCCTTTTATCCATTCTTTATCAGAGTAATGTATGACTAGTTCTTCAACCTTGGAGACGCTTTTTGAATCCAGTGGAAGCTTTCTCAGCTTCTGACAAAATCTGTTTACCGAGAGATATTTCAGACATTGAAAAGGCAGAGCATTCCAATAGATGCTCTTCAGCTCAGGCAAATTCCGCAAGTCAAGGACTTGTAGCTTCTGGAAAGGAGGAAATCTCTCGTCCTCCAACTTGTCTAAAACACTCGCAGCTTTCTCTTTGCTTATTATCTCCTCTAGTTGCTCTGAAACGAACACTTCAAGATGAGTGAGGTTTAGAGCGAACAGCAGCCACGTCAAATCCTTTAGACCATTACATTCAATAATTCTCACATTAGAGAGGTTTGAGAAGAATGGAGTTGACAGACTCTTGTTCCATAGTGGTGTCTTCTCTATCTTTATCTCCCACATTCCACAATTGTATATGTGCACGTATCCGAGATTATCCACAGCCGGCAAAACTAATACTCTTGCTGATTCTTCTTCGGGCCGGTCCTCCACAGAAATCTGTTGAATACATCTCCCTAGTCTTGGATCATATAACAAAAGTTCCCCAACCAAACTTGACGAGATATTAACACTTACAAACTCTAAATTTTGTAAGAGCTGCAGCTCTTTTATTAGGCTCATATCCAGCAGCACTTTGGAACCTCGTAGTTTCAGTGTCCTCAAACTCCACAATTTCGATATCCCGTGCAAACTCTCAAGTTCCCTCGTCCATTCCAAGTCAAGATGTATTAGCATTTTCAGCTCGTGTAGACCAACAGGTAGCCGCTCTATCTTTGTATATGTCAAGTTGAGATATCTCAGAGAAACCAAACCTGATATTTCTTCTGGCAATCCTCTAAGATTGTAATTTCGTGACAAAACCAAAACGAGTAGCCTAGGCATATACCGAAAGAATTCATCTGAGATTGTTGCCAATTTGTCGTTTCTATTAAGGTGGAGAGTTGTAAGTTGAGGACAGTCGTGGCTTTCTGATATTTCTTCAATATCATTATACATCAACGACATCCTAGTCACATTCTTCCAGTTATTCACTTTTGGTATTTCACGTAACCCAACACCAACTTATACGATCCATCTCTCTTTTTGAGTTCCCAAATCAGATGCTATCCATAGTCCCATCTCTCGAACAACATCATGCATTTTCACACCTGACTCGATATTCATCTCTTCCTCCAACAGTAAACATGCACGAACAAGGGTACCGAGTATCTCATGACCTTGGTTTAATGCGCTCTCTCTGCCTTCCTTCTCATCTATTAATCCTTCACCTATCCAGTACTCTATCAATGCCTCTTTTGCTATCTCATAGTCTTCGGGAAACAAAGAGCAGTAGAGAAAACATGATTTCACATGCTCGCCCTTTAAACTATCATAGCTATACTTCAAGATCGGAAGAATCTCGTCTTCCATGCCTGAAAACTCTGTGGCAGATTTATTCAAAACGTGAATTGCATGATTCCAGTCTTGGACTGTGCGTTTAGGGCCCATAGTTTCGCCGATGACATTGAGTGCCAATGGTAGGCCTCTGCATTTTTCAGCTACTTTTCTTGCAAGTTCCGGAATGTCAGGGTGGCTTCCCAGTGTATTTTCTCCTACTTTCTTTTTGAACAACTCCCAGGCCTTTTCCGTGTCCAGACAACTGACTTGCATTGGGTCATTGACCCCCATGCGCCCACACACATCCCGAGAGCGTGTGGTAAATGCGACTTTGCATCCATTTTCTCTGTTGGGATACGGGACTCCAACCACATTTAAGCTAACTTTCTCCCATATGTCATCCAACAACAACACAAACTTCTTTCTCCTAAGAACGTTGTGATTGTCAAGGGCTCTTTGGCTTTCATTTTTCTCGTTCCACTCCTTGCCTTCAAGGCCTAGTTTTTCCCCAATGCCTCCTTGAATTTTTCGGACTGTTGCATTTTTAGATACCACAACCCATATTACGATATCGAATCTGCCACTTATTCCCGAAAACTTGTTGTTGATCTGAGTGAGAAGGGTGGTTTTGCCAACTCCACCCATTCCATACAGACCAACGATCCCTACTTCATCTTCCATCAGACGGTTCCACACCTTCTCGCACAATGTTTCCTGACCAACAATTGTGCGTTCCATAGGCAACTCTTCGACCTCAGCTATAGGAGTAGCCTCAGTCACCACACCAAACTCTCCCTGAGAAAGAATATTCTCAACCTCCCTCAACATCAATATAACCCTTTTCCCATAACCATAGCTAACTTTCAAATGTTTGGAGCAAACACCACAAAGACACAACCTCTGAAGCTCGACCTCGCTGGTACGAAGAAGATCGTTATATTGGATTTCAACGGTTAGGATACTCGTAAGCCATACCTGGACTTGAGCAAGCCTTCGACGACGCCCAGTGAACTCTTCTCCGTTCACCCTTACTTGCACATCATCTCGCTTGGCCTTGAGCTCTCCCATGGCTTTCTCAAGAGACTTAAGATTCTCGGGGAGGGTGTGAATATAACTCCCCCTGAGGCATAACCATTGAGAGGCTTGATTCACCACTTGATCACATGACAACGAGACAGAGAAACACCCTCCCATTGCTGCAAAACAGAGAAGACAGAACAAAAAGTAACAGAAACATCACTCCACATCCAGAAATAGTAATAACATATGGAACAGAGTAGACTCATACCAAACCTAAAACAAAAATGCTTTACCTAGAACAAAAAGCAGAGAGAGATCAACAAGTTATGGATCGAATCGAAAGAATGGATCTTTGAGCAAAGAAAGAGAGAGAGCAACTCGTTGACCAAAACCAGAAGTAAAGCAATTATTGAAGAAGGTAAAAACAAAAGAGTGGTTTGATAAAGATGTATATACCTGATTAGTTTCCAAAAAATATAATGTTTTGTATAGAAAATGCATATCAAACAAACAATATGCATAATATACAGCTGTTTCTTGTATACCTCCTATGGATCCAACGACTCTGTTTGTATTATACACTTAGAAAAACACTTAGTGTTCTATTTTCCATGTATCGAACCGCTCTGTTACTTCATCGAGCCTAGGCCAAAATACTCAGTTTTAGTATACTCGAACTCAACTGAACCGAAAAATCCGGTATGAGAGATTTTAACCCACTCAATAGCTAGAATCCTTCAAATATGGGAGATTTATATAGAGAGATTTCAATTTTGTTTACATGTGATATTATCAATTTTGAACTCTTATATTAATATTAGCTATGCTTATGCAGTCTAACCACTTGATTATTTTTTCCACTAATACTTCTAGTTAATTAGTGATTATTATTCTTTCTCTTTTTACACAATTCTATAAAACAATATTAAAATTAAGTTTAGTTATTAACACTTACAAAAATAAAAATTTTAAATTATTAAATATGTATAATATTCAATGTTTTTAAAAACGAGGTCGCCGAACTGTATAAATTCTTGGATCGTGGATTGTTGTGGTCTGACGGTTCAACCGGGATTAATAATATTTCTACAGATAATATATTATTGTAAAATATTAAACAAAACACTTAAAATCATAATATTTATAAAAATTAAATGTAAAATTTTCCCACAACTATAATAATTAACAAAATAAAATAAATTTCAAGTTTAAGAATTGAACGGATTTGAATCTGGTTCAACGATTAGTCGGTTTCTGAGTTTTACCGGTTTAATCTGGATTTTTAACCGGTCTAATTTTTTGGTTTATTATTTATCTAACTCGGCTATGTTTCCGGTTTGAGGTCAAACCTGATCTGCCTCGAAGACCGGTCCAATATTAAAAATATTGCATACCTCTCATAAAAAATTAAAATATAAACACAAGAAAATTAAAACTGTGAAAACTTTTAATATATAGAATTATTATGTATTTATAAATTTTTTATATGAATTCTATAATAAGAAATCCGACAATGATAATACAAATGAATTAACTTTAAATCGTATTATTGTTTAATCCGTGACATAAATATATAGTAGGAGAAACTAAATTTTCTTTTAGCATCGATAATCTATATCATTACTACATTAGTAATGAAAGTATTTATTCTTTACTATAGTTTTTTATAATAAAAATCCATATCATCATTAGATTTCTCTCTTTTGTATTAAATCATACCACAAAATGAATTCCGCGTTTTGAAAGCGCGGATTAAAATCTAGTGATGGATTAAATCAGAGTTTGGATACAATGTGTTTACATTGAGTATCCAATCTAACTAGTAGATGGAAAATCAAATGAGTTGGTTCTAAAATTATTTAAAATAATTATGATAATTTAATGAAACTATGACAAAAGAAAGTGTTATTTTTTAATCCATATAAAACTTTAAACAAACGAATTATTCATATATTCAAATATTGGGAGCCAAGTACCTAACTTCTTTTTTTTTTTTTGAATATTAATGGATTGAGTGCTAACATAAAGAATGTCTACAACTCCAAAAGTTTTTACAAAAGCTTGTAATAGAAAATAACATGTACATTCTTTAGTGTGATTTGCAAAATACTTATAAAATTACTTTTTATTTTTACAAATTTATATATATACAAAAAAGAAGAAGATCAAGATAGAACAATACTTAACCACTCAATGAAGATGCGGTTTGCTTTTGGCTTTTTATTCCTTTGGCTGATGATTCCCTCCTCCACTATCTCTTTTTTTTTCTTCCCATTTTTATTTCCCAAATCTCTATTTTTAAATCTTTTTTTTTTGTTTTTAGTCCCTTAAAGTTCTAATATATAAAGTTCCTTTTGCCATTGAGACCTCGATATTTTAATTTATTTGCAAAATCATCAGTTTAGTTTTACCACCAATCACACACTACAAAACCACTACTATCCAGGAATCTGGAAGAAGCTCCAGAGGCAAAGACTCAATCTTTGTAAGATTTCTACCAAACCCATCTCAGTTTTTTCTCTTCTTGTTTACGTTTTCATTCACAGAATCGTCGATTACTCTAATTGCTGACAACATTTGCTGATTCGATCTCATTGCCTTTAGATGTTCTAATGGATCCGAATCTTTATAGTTGAAAGATTTATAGATTAAAAATGTTATCTTTTTGCCTATATGAATCTCCTTTGGTCTATTTGTTAAACTTATGTTCTGTTCTTGCTTTTACATGAATCTCAAGAGTGACTGACTTTGTATAGTTTATATGGTTTTGGATTTTTGATAGTTCTGTCATCTGTGGATCAAATTGTTTTGTAGCTTGAGGAGAAGATGAGAGGTGGGAGTCTATGGCAGCTAGGTCAATCCATAACTAGACGCCTTGCTCAATCCGAGAAGAAAGCTGTGTCACGCCGCTACTTCGCCTCTGATGCTGACCTGAAAAAGACCGCTCTTTACGACTTCCATGTCGCCAATGGCGGAAAGATGGTTCCTTTTGCTGGTTGGAGTATGCCAATTCAGTACAAAGATTCAATCATGGACTCAACGGTTAACTGCAGGGTCAATGGGAGTTTGTTTGATGTTGCACATATGTGTGGTTTGAGCCTTAAAGGCAAAGATTGTGTTCCTTTTCTCGAGACACTTGTGGTTGCTGATGTTGCTGGTTTGGCTCCTGGAACCGGGAGCTTAACCGTGTTCACAAATGAGAAAGGAGGTGCCATTGATGACTCGGTGATTACTAAAGTTACAGATGAACATATCTATTTGGTGGTGAATGCTGGTTGTAGGGATAAGGATTTGGCTCACATTGAAGAACACATGAAGGCTTTCAAATCCAAAGGCGGTGATGTCTCGTGGCATATCCATGACGAGAGATCTCTTCTAGCCCTTCAGGTTTGGCTATTACTTAAACCAAAGATTGCCCCTTTTTCGTTGTTCTGTAACTGCTAAATAGTATAGTACATTATGATTTTGAACCTTGCGATGTAGGGTCCTTTGGCTGCTCCGGTGCTTCAACACCTAACCAAAGAAGACTTGAGCAAGCTTTACTTTGGACAGTTCCAGATTCTGGACATTAATGGTTCCACTTGTTTCCTTACCAGGACCGGGTAAATCTCATGCTTTCTTCGAGTCATTCGCTATATTATTTCTTCATTCTGCATCTTCTGAAGATATCACAGGTAGTGAATGTGTTTGGTTATGGTTTTCAGGTATACTGGAGAAGATGGGTTTGAAATCTCAGTCCCATCCGAGCACGCTGTGGATTTAGCGAAAGCAATCTTAGAGAAATCCGAGGGCAAGGTAAGGCTTACAGGTCTAGGTGCAAGAGACAGTCTCAGGCTAGAAGCAGGGCTTTGTCTATATGGAAACGACATGGAGCAACACATTTCCCCTGTTGAAGCTGGACTCACATGGGCAATTGGGAAACGTAGAAGAGCCGAAGGCGGGTTTCTTGGCGCGGATGTGATCCTTAAACAGCTTCAAGACGGACCTACGATAAGAAGAGTCGGTTTTTTCTCCTCAGGACCACCAGCAAGGTCGCATAGCGAGGTACATGATGAGAATGGTAACAAGATTGGAGAGATCACGAGTGGCGGATTTAGCCCGAACTTGAAGAAGAACATAGCCATGGGGTATGTTAAATCGGGTCAGCACAAGAACGGGACAAAAGTCAAAATCGTAGTCCGTGGGAAACCTTATGAAGGAAGCATCACTAAGATGCCGTTTGTGGCTACCAAATACTACAAGCCATCATAATTTATATCATCTTCTTCTTCTTCTTCTTCCTCTGTGACTTGTCTCTTTCTTTTGTGTTCCAATGACTTCTGTTTCCATTGCTTATTTTCACTGTTTGTTGAAATTGAATTTTAACACATCCAAGAGCAATAAAGAAAGAAACTTTCGTTGTTGAATCAGTGGAAGGCGGCCATTGATTTCAAGTGGATAAGAGATAACAAAGAAGCCGTCGAGATCAATATCAAGAACAAAAACTCGAATGCGAATTTGGAAGCAGTGCTCGAGCTATATACGCGAACATGGTCAATCTCCAAAAGGTTATCTTATATCATCAACTGTATAGAAAGGTACTCTGTAATCTGTCAAGAAAGCAAAGACAAAAACACATGAGAATATATATATATACCAAGCAAATACAATAGAGAATAGCAGCAAAATGCAGCTAACCTTTGGAATTTGTAAAGGATTCGGTGAAGCATACTCACAAAGCTTGCCGATTTTTCAATCGTTTGGCTCAGCATCCTACCAAATCAAAACACAGAAACATGTTATAGCAAAGCCAATATCAAAAATTCCAACAGAGTGGTATCTGCTCTGCATACATTATATCAAAGTATAAAACTTTCAAAACTAAAACCCATTTTCAATCTCTGTGAGTTGAAGATTGTGAAAGATGTAAAGCGATAAAGGAAGAGACTTTAGAAGAAAGAATAGTAAGAGGAGGAACCTGATTACGAGGGAAGATCTCAGCGATAACCCCCATTTTCTATTCCTCTTCTTCTTCTTCCTCCTGCAATTCACCAAACCATCATCGTCATCAACAACAACAATGCAACAAACAAACAAGAAGAAGAGATTTGTATGCAGCTGCTAGATTCGATGGAAACGTTAATTTCAAAATTCCAAATGTTGAAGAATGATTCAGATTTTCACAGAGACCATATTGATTCAAAAGTGACGAAATTGAAAGAAGAAACTTATAAGACTGGAGAAACGAATTGAGCCCATTGAGTTGCTTGAATCTGGGAAAGACTCGCCTCTAGCGACGGAGGCGGAGGTGTGAGTCGTCGACATTGGAGAAGAGTCGAGCTTTTGCGTTAAAAAAAAAAAAAAAAAATCAGATACGTGTCATACGCGGGTCAACGAGAAACGGACACGTGTCAACGCAAACGGATCCCGTTTGAACGGAAAACGGGCCCCGTTATACCATGATAACCGACATAAATCGACCTCGATTTGCGCGCTAACCGCGTCTAAACCGAGTTCAAACCGTGTTTTTTAGAGCCCAAAAATCAACATTTCGTATGGGCTTTTTAAAATAATTTGGGCCAAACCAACATTTTAACCCGCTCAAATTAAACCCAAAAATCAACATTTTCGTATGAGCTTGATTCTCTCTCCTTCTCTCTATCTCTCTCTCTCAGAACGACGACGTTTTTTGTAAAACTAATCTCCGTCGTCGTCGTTCTAAAGCAGAGAAGCTCTCCGGCGATGGGTTTACACACACTGAGACTCGTTAAGCTTCCTATCGCCCTTTCTCCTCGCCTCTTCCTCAAGCCATTTCCCGACACTCTTGTTTCCGTAGGTTTGTTTTCCCGCCATGTTAGGACCTTCTCCGTTTCCGCCGCCGCCGCACAAGAGGTTCCGGTCACGCAGTCATCGGATTCCTCCGGTATTTTCCGTTTACCTCGTTGAAAGTCGTCGTCTTTTTTTAAAATTTGTGACATTCGTTTTGGGTTTCGAGTTTTTAGCTGTGAGGACTCAGTGGAAGGCGGCCATTGATTTCAAGTGGATAAGAGATAACAAAGAAGCAGTCGAGATCAATATCAAGAACAGAAACTCGAATCCGAATTTGGAAGCAGTGCTTGAGCTATACGAGAACATGGTCAATCTGCAAAAGGTTATCTTAAATCTTCGACTGTATTGCAATTTTTGGGATTCTTAGTTTTGGGAACATCTCAAGTTAGCTACTTTGAGACAAAAGCTTGCTGTTTCGTGACATTGTGGTTTAAAAATAGTTGAACTTTAGTTTCTAGTCTCTAGGCTGGATCTGAGAGACTGAATTGAATTGAATCTCATCGTTGTTTTTTCCCCTCTCGGTTCAGCTAATCAAATGTTTGCAGATAGCAGGAAGTTGAGGGGCTTCGTGAGGAAAGAAAAATTGTTGCGAAGAAGATGAAAGGGAAGCTGGAACCATCAGAACGTGAGAGGCTCGTAGAAGAAGGTATAACGAACGAGGATTCTGTTTTTTGTGTGTATCAGATGTTGTTATTTGTTAATGATTATAGTGTGTTTTGCTTTCAAGGTAAAAATCTTAAGGAGAGTCTTATAACTATGGAAGAAGATCTCGTGAAGCTTAAAGATGAGCTCCAAAATGTAGCACAGTCTATACCAAATATGACTCACCCTGATGTTCCTGTTGGAGGAGAGGATTCATCAGCAATTAGAAAAGTGGTACTAAGTTTGTTCATATCTCCGAGAACTGATTCTGTTGACTTTGCCATAGTTGCTGCATAATTGTGAGTGGCTTTTTCTAAAATGATTGATTACTTTCTTTTGTAGGTTGGTAGTCCGCGTGAGTTTAGTTTTCCAATCAAAGATCATCTTCAGCTTGCGAAGGATCTAGATCTCATTGATTTTGACTCTGCTTCAGAGGTATACACTTTGTCTATTTTAAAGGTCTCATGTTTGTAGGTTATCGAATTAGCATTTTGGCGTTAGCTGATGAATGAAGATATCATCAATATCCATTTCTCCTTCATTGAAACACCGAAGTAATTGCCTTCTCGTTTTTACATTCTTCCAGGTAAGTGGTTCAAAGTTTTTCTATTTGAAGAATGAGGCAGTGTTATTAGAGATGGCTCTACTTAATTGGACATTATCAGAAGTCATGAAGAAGGGTTTTACGCCCCTAACGACTCCTGAAATTGTGAGATCTTCTATTGTTGAGAAATGTGGTTTCCAACCTCGTGGAGATACAGGTTTCTGCAAAACTTGCATGTTTCCTTTCTTTGATAAGACGACGTGTATGTTTGTTGCCAATCATACTTCCGTTCTTCTGGATAGGTTTATTCTATAGCTGGAACTGACCAATGTCTCATCGGTACTGCTGAAATTCCCGTAGGAGGAATCCACATGGATTCTATCCTTCTTGAAGCAGCATTACCTTTGAAATATATAGCGATATCTCATTGCTTCCGTACTGAAGCGGGTGCAGCTGGCGCAGCCACAAAGTAAGTTAGAAGAAAGAGTTTAGTCCTTGTAGCATCTGCGTGTCTTTGGCTTCTTCAATATAATAAAAAAAGAAAACTGTGCTTTCTCGTTTTGGAGCAGAGGTCTTTACCGAGTTCATCAATTCAGCAAAGCAGAAATGTTCATCATTTGCCGATCTGAAGATAGTGAAACCTTTCACAACGAACTCATTCAGATCGAAGAAGATTTGTTCACTTCTTTAGGATTACACTTCAAGTAGGAAACACTAATAAACCCAGACTTTTTGTCCTCAGGAAAGCTAACTTTATCTTGCAGAACGCTGGATATGGCCACAGCGGATTTGGGGCGCTCCAGCTTATCGCAAGTTTGACATTGAAGCATGGATGCCCGGACTGGGGAGATTTGGCGAGGTAATAAAACAAACTCTTGCTTTATTTGTATCGCACCAGGAGAACCGAATCTTGGTATATTCTTTGAGCTTGCTGTTTAAACTTCTGAGTTAGATATCAAGTGCATCGAACTGCACAGACTACCAAAGCAGAAGACTGGGAATCCGTTACCGCCCATCTGAACCGCTTCAGACGGGTCCTAAGAAAGGCAAAACGCATCTTCCACCTACAAAGTTTGTGCACACTCTAAATGCAACAGCGTGTGCTGTCCCGAGGATGATGGTTTGTTTGCTGGAGAATTACCAGCAAGAAGATGGATCCGTGGTGATCCCGGAGCCCCTTAGGCCTTTTATGGGAGGCATTGAGCTCATTAAACTCAAGCTTCGATAGTTCTTTATGGTTATATCTATGCAAGTCTTGCTGTAACTCACGATTGGAGTATTTGTTGTGTTCTTTGTATTCAATAACAATGCAAGGGAAAAAAATTTTTGCACTTATTTGTAACTGTATACTATTCATAATATTTTTATAACTGTTGACTCATTGTCAAATCGTTTACACAAAACAGCAAACGAGAACACATCAATGTCTTGCTAAACCAGATGACAGTGAGAACATAGCAGAGCAAAACAATTAATATTCGGCTAAAATCCGGCAGAAGCAACAAACCTGGCTGGCTCTCTGCATTTTTACATGACTCGCGGCAAGGAACAGGCTCTCGTTACTCTGATCAAACACCAAAGATGCTGAGATTACCTTTGGATCAAGTGAATGGATAAAAGTTTGAGAAGAGAAGAGTGCCGAGAAGGATATAGGCTGCACAATATGACCATATCAAGTAACCCCATTTACGATGTTTAGGAGATCCAATCAAATGCGCTGCAAACCAGTAAAGAGGAGGGCTCGCTGACAAGAACCGTGTTGCAACCTGTAATAACCACAACACAAAGATGAAGACACTGAACAATTTATCTAAAATCAAAGAGATTTCAGTTTATGAAGTTGAGGATTGTAACCTGAACGTGCATGATGAAGAACGCCGTGACTGCCATTAAACCCAAGTGTACGACAAATGGAAAAACATTAGCTGAAAAGTATCTTGATTTTTCTGGCGTCATTGATTCCGCAACCACATTAGTCACAGTCACATCCTTCTTTCTGCTTGGTTTCCGCTGTCTGATGTCATTGTTTCCTTCTTTTGGTGAAGTTTTCTGAGGAAAGTAGGTAACTGCATCTGGATCAACTGCACCCTCCAAAGAATAAAGTCTTGCAGCGGATCTCTTTTCTTTCTCGGTAGCTTGAAAGCCTAGCGAAAGGAATAGCTCAGGCCGAGACTGAATGTAACTGATAATTGAACACACAGCTAGAGAGAGAATCGGGGATGCGAGCAGAAAATTCGGGAGCTGTTTAAATTGAAAGTATCTAAGGAAGCCTACTCCCCTGTCACAATTCATGAAAAAGAAAAGAAAGGCTCAAAATCAAATAGAACGGAAAGAAAACTTAGAAGAACAAGAAAAACTTATTGTTCAAACTTACCAGTAATGACTTTGGATGAAGTTATAAATCAAAGGTACCCTTGCTTTGCACCAAGGCCTCACTTCATCTAGCTTTTGTCCATGACATATGTTATAGTATCCATATGCTTGAAATGCGACAAAAGGAAGACAAATGCATACGCATCGAAGAAATCCAGTAACTAAAACCTGCACAGCCAACTGGATAGACAAACAAATCATTAAGGTACAACAACTCAAAACAGCTTACACCAAATTAAAAACAGCTTTAATCATTCAGAGGTTGCATAGTCGACAAAACAGCTGAGATTCGCGAGTTACTAAATCTAGAAACTATCAACTGCAACCTGTAACTAAGGAGCTGTGAGAGCAAAACTTCTGAAACTCGAATGAAACATGAATAACTCACACAAACGCGCCTTTTCTGATATAAAGCTTCATATGCTCGATGCATCGTCTGGAAACAAATATAACCAGCATTAAGAATTCCATTGGACCTTGCACAACCAGAGAGCGCAAACCAGAGAACAGCTACATTGCTGGTACCAGATAACAAGTGATACAAGCCTCCAATTGAAAAAAGAGCATACAGACTTTCTGAATATCTGAAAGTCACAAGAAAACAGTTCAGTTCTTCGGTTGATTACCATGAAACACTTTTACGTTTCGATAAAATGGATTAAGAGATCACTGCTTGAATACATTACATTGATGAATAGAATATTGAAGCTGGATTGAAACAAAACATGATCGAAGCTCTGAATGATGCTTCAGTGTCCTTCAAGATAATAACTGAGACCCTGTTAGCAACGACTGATGTAAGACGATTGTAAATCGAACAACAGAGGAGCTCGAAAGTTGCTGATTGAACTTATACCTGAATAGATAGATAGCAGCAAATACGAAAGCTAAGTTGCTTACGACGTAACCAGACAACACCATTACAGCTCGAAGACCAATCAATGGAACCAAAGGCGCAAAAACTGAATCACACCATCAACAAGATCAAGTTTTTCTCATCAGTAAGAACTCGAGAATCCATAAAGAAACAGAAACTCGTGAAAATGATAAAGACCTGTGCGAGAGAGAAGCTTGATGAAGAAAGGAAGCAGAGGCAAGAAGGCGTAAGTCTGCTCATACTCGTATCCACACTCTGAGATTCGGAGAAAATACACACTGTCCCAGACGACGCTGTTTTCAAGGGTCTTCGAAATTGCATTAGCTACAAACGGTGGAGTAGAAGAATCTCCGTCTCCGGCGACTTCTTTGTGATTCAAACAAGGTGGGTTTAGTGCGGCGGATGTATCGTACGGTTGGAGGAAACTCCGCCACAAAATGGTTAAGAAGAGAACGAGAAGTCGCGAGAAGATGGCGTATTTGATCAAGGAGACTTCTTTCTTAGATTTCGAGTTTGATTCCATGGTTTTCGCCATTGATCGCGTAAGCAGCTTCGAGGATCAAGTCCTCCTCTTGCGGCGGCGGAATCTCGACGGCGGAATTTCGACGGAGGAGAAGAAAGGATTTGAGTAAGTTTAAAACCTTCTGAATCACAAAGAGGGTTTTGAACAATCAAAAAAGGAAAATAATAACAAAATAATTCACCCCTTGATAAACCCTTTATTATCAAAAAAAAATTTTACTTCTCTTTCCTTGGATCATCGTCTTCTGGTTCTCAGATCTTTGAATCGAGAAGAACCATTTAAATACTCGTGTCAGGTTTGTCTATATCCATCTTCAAGTTTTAGTTTTTCGTAATCTAGCATTGAGAATTTTGGTTCAATCTCACGATTTCTATGAGGATTGCTTCCGTTTTCAATCGAAAGTTCGAAACTTTGAGACGTTCTGAAGATGTTAATGAGTGTGGATCAATCGTTCGTTTGAAATCTGTAATGGGTTTTGTGATTAGATCTTTGATTTCATCCAAAGCTAAAGACTTTGTTATTAGATCTTTTTATTGTGGAGGCATTGAGCTCATTAAACCCAAGCTTCAATAGTTCTTTATGCTGTAACTCATGATTTGAGTATTTGTTGTGTTCTTTTGGAAGTTTCGTTGAGATGGAAACTCCGGCAAAACATTCCTCCAGACGCCTTCTCTTTGACCGCCGCTACGGCTGGGTGTAATTTTCTCTTTTTCTTTCTCTTTGAATCATTTTGCGAAGACATATCTATATTGATGATTGTAACTGTTTGTTTGTTTGTTTTGTGGTTCTTCTTCTTCCTCAAGGGTGGATGAGTGGAAAGATCCATCGGAGGAAGCTCTCTCCGGCGGCCGAGGGATGTAAGTCATTTGCCCTTTTCAAAGTGATGAAACATTTATAGAAAAAGTCTAAAAGTAGAGAGTACAGGTTTTGTGTGGTTCCCTTGGGGAAGTCTTTGTTTCAGACCGCTTCTCAATCTGTAAGGCTTTTTCTTCTTCTTCTTCTTCCCATTTCCATCAATCCCAAAGTTTCTATCAAGTTTCTCCTTTTCTCCTACAGATTAACTCCGCTCTCATATTCCTCGACACGAAGCTTCTTCACAAATCCACACATCCTTCGGATTCTACATTTGTCGATAGACACTAGTGTTGCGCTTCACAACTACATGCGTTTGGATTATACAAATGCTTTTTCTCCTTTTTTGAATATTCAAGGATGACATTTCTTTGAATTTCTCTTGTGAATTCTGAAAGTATTCGTGTGTAGTGACTTATTATTTAGCCAGTGTTAGATCTTGTTAAATATGCGATTGTGGGAGACTTGGTATATGAAATGAAGGAGAAGAAGAATGGATTTTAAGTAAGTTTCAAACCTTCTGGGTGAAGAAGAGGGATTTGAACAATCAAAAAAGGGAAAAAATATAAAGAATTCTCCTCCTTGATAAACCCTTTTATTTAAAAAAAATAATAATTTTACTTCTCTCTTCTTGGATCATCGTCTTCTCCTGGTTCTCAGATCTTTGAATCGAGAAGAAAACCATTTAAATACTTGTGTCAGGTTTGTCTATATTAATCTTCAAGTTTTAGTTTTTCGTTTTCTAGCATTGAGAATTTTTGTTCAATCTCACGATTTCTATGAGGATTGCTTCCGTTTTGAATCGAAAGTTCGAAACTTTAAGACGTTCTGAAGATGTTAATGAGTGTGGATTAATTGTTCATTTGAAATCTGTAATGGGTTTTGTTATTAGATCTTTGATTTCATCCGAAGCTAAAGACTTTGTTATTAGATCTTTTGATTTCTTGTAATGGTTTCATTCATTCGTGGGGCTCAAATTGTCTTCCTTATATCTTGATATAAAGATTGTATTAGTGAGTTTAGTGTGTTGCAAGATTCATGTTTATGTTCAGAAATTATGTGATTATTTGCAGTGAACTTGTTTATTGGAGAAGGAATTAGGCAAAAGGATGGTGAAGATGACATTGATAGCTCGTGTTACCGACGGGCTGCCTCTAGCAGAAGGGCTCGACGATGGTCGTGACTTACCGGATTCCGACATGTATAAGCAACAGGTCAAGGCTCTGTTTAAGAATCTTTCCAGAGGTCATAATGAAGCTTCACGAATGTCGGTTGAAACTGGCCCTTATATTTTCCAGTATCCTTTAACGTCTAATTCTTATTTCATATTCTGCTTGCTAAACTATGGTCAAGGCTCTGCTTGCTAAACAACTGTATCGTCTTTATATTGGTGGGCGTTTATCTCGAAACTAAGGTGAAAGAGAGAACCAAATATATATGCTTCCTTGACTAGAAATCTTTAGTTACATTATAGAAGGACGCGTTTGCTACTTGACAATGTGTGATCGCTCTTACCCAAAGAAACTCGCGTTCCAATACCTTGAAGATCTCAAGAATGAGTTTGAACGTGTCAATGGACCTAACATTGAAACTGCTGCTCGACCTTATGCCTTTATTAAATTTGGTATGTGTACTGTAGGGAGTTTCTTATGTATTCATCAGCATCACGGAAGCATAATCTGCCTGAGGTTTTCACTTACTTTCCCTCTTTCCTTTTTTTGTGTAGATACCTTCATACAGAAAACCAAAAAACTGTACCAAGACACTCGCACGCAAAGAAATATCGCCAAGTTGAATGATGAACTCTATGAGGTTCATCAGATAATGACACGGAATGTGCAGGAAGTCTTAGGTGTTGGTGAAAAGCTGGATCGTAAGTCCCATCCACTCCTTTTTACGTTCAATGGGTTAAGAAGGAGCAGTGGACCGATATGCTCACTATATACGATTTTCTCTTCTTGTTGTTTTTAATGCAGAGGTGAGTGAGATGTCAAGCCGGTTAACATCTGAATCTCGTATATATGCTGATAAGGCTAAAGACTTGAACCGCCAGGTTGGTTTGATCATATATTCCTTATACTACACAAAGCAAGACTGATTCCGCGTTTATGAGTTGCTCTTATTTCTTATGACCATGAGTTAGTTTATAGCTCGTTTGCTTATAGTTCGTTCGATTTGATAAACCAGGCTTTGATCCGGAAATGGGCACCAGTTGCGATTGTGTTCGGGGTCGTTTTCCTACTTTTCTGGGTCAAGAACAAGCTATGGTAAGCAAGGAGGAACATAAGCTATTTTCGTTATTTAGCACACTTTCTCCGGACATACATCAACCGCCGGCGCAAATCTCCCCATTCCGGCACTCAATATATCTTCTTTCTTTCAAAGAGAAACTTTGACACATTTTGTACTCTGTAGTATGCAAATTCTATGACTGGTCATATTATCATCCATCACATTGTTCAGATCTTCATTGTCATTTTCTCAAGTTTCTTTGAATCATTGAAAACTAAGATCAAACTAAACCCGATTGTGTTTGACTGTATGTATTTTCCAACAGAATCGATACCGTTTTTAGCGTCTATGTAATCTCAAGTGTTTCTTAAAATCCTGTGGCCCTGCCAAATCTAATGAGGAAGTGTTCTTCAACTCATCCGAAAGCTGCATTGCCCTCTCGAAATCTCCCGACTTCTTCAGACAATCGATTAATGCTCGGTAGATGTAAACCGATGGTCGAATCTGTCTCTGTTTCATCTCATCGAAAAGCCTCAACGATTCCTTTATGTTCCCTGATCGACCCAAACTGTCAATCACTGCGGTATAACTTAGCAGATCTGGTTCAATCCCACACTGAACCATTTCGTTGTATAGCACCAAACACATATCGAACCTACAAGCCTTCCTCATCCCATTTAACACCGTGTTGTATGTAATGATGTCTACGGATACATCGTAATCTTCCTTCATCGATGATAATAACCTGAGCATCTCATTCACGAGGCCAGCTCGGCCTAAGATATCCAAAACCGAGTTGTATGTCACCACATCTGGATTACATTGCCACTCTTTCATCTTCTTAAGTATCATAAGGGCCTTATCGATCTGTCGAGATTCAGCAAACGCAAAGATGACTCTGTTTATTACTAACAACCTACACGAAAGAGAAGAAGACTCTGCCACTTCTCTGAGAAGACTCAACAACTGCGTGCAATCTTTGGTGTTAATGAAGGCTCTAGCGAGGTTAAGATAACAATCTGAGCTCAAAGCGTTACCCGGCGATACCAATAGCTCCCTGAAAACTCTACAAGAAAGCTTCGTATCGTTCCGCTCACCCGCAGCTGCAAGAAGATTCCTGAAAACCGAAACAGGCAAGCTTATGTTCTTCTCCTGCAAAGACTGCAACAACTCATATGCAGCAGTGAGATTCCCATCTCTCGAATACTTGTTAACAAGATTCTTGTAATCGATTTTGCTGCTAAAGTTCGAACCATTTTCACTATTGTTACTCATCTTCTTAACGAGTTCTTCTTCGCCTGTGTTTATCAAAGAGTGCGATGCGGAGAACAAACAGCTCAAGCTCGAATCAGATGGAGCTAACATCATATGTTTCTGCATAGCCAATACACAGAGAATCAAAGAATCAAATTGTGTCGAATCAAACTCTGATAGAGACATTTCGATGAGCAGTAACAATCGAGAGAGAATCGTTGAATCTAACAAAGCAAAAATCGATTTTTGGAATCATTACCACACAAGTGAAGGAACCTCCATAGACGGAGACTCTCTTAACCATCGACCACTTCGCCATCTTCATCTACCAATGAGCTGAAGACTTTTTTTGCAAATTTGACATTTTTAAGAGAAATGTTTGGGTTACAATGACCCAATCATGAATATCTATCCACTTTACTAAACAACTCAAAGTTAAGGGACTAATAAGCTAAATAAATGAAATATTAAAAGCAAATGTAAATTGCACTTATGACTTCAACTTTTTTTTCTTCTTCGTATTTTCCGACGGAGAAATTTCTTGATCGGTGGTTGTTGCATTCGGTTTCTTGGAGAGAGATCGGAACCCTAGAAGATCACATTCTCTCCTCTGATCAACGACGATGCTGCAATTATTGTTCGCCGTTGTGATTTTCGAGGTCGCTGTGATAGTGGCGCTTTCCTTCAAGACGCCGATTCGGAAGCTGTTGATCATGGGACTGGATCGTGCGAAGCGTGGCCGTGGACCGGTGGTGATTCAGACGGTTTCGGCGACGGTTGTTGTCGTTCTGTTGTCGAGCGTGTATAGTATGATGAAGATCCAGAGGCGCGGGATCGAAGAAGGTGCTATGAATCCTACAGATGAAGTTATCATGGCCACGCATCTTCTTGAATCGACTCTCATGGGTAAGCTCATCGCTTCTCCTCTTGGATCTGATTTTGATCTTCTCTTTATGAGGTTTTTGTCAAATATTTCCACTGATCTGAACCAGAATACTAGAGAATTGGAGATCCATTTGATAGGTTTAGAAACTATGATTTGGAGTGTATCTGTGTTGAATGCTTGTGATCACTATTGTTGATTTTACTCGTTTTGGTCTAACATAGGTTGATAGATGTAACTGGAGTTGATAAGGTGATGGTTAAGCTCATGAATTTTTGATTTATCACCGGTGTTCCTCCTGTGATTCAGCGTTCTTCAGTCGAATTTGCTCTTGAGGGATCATTATAGTTCCCTTAAGGCTTTGTTATCTGAAATCGGCTATTCCATTTTCAGTTCGAGCCTTAAAAAGTTAGAACTATATCCCCTGCTTTGGTAAACCTTAGTTGCTAGTGTGATTGTTTTGTGTTTTGTCCTCCTCTTATTCAATCTACTTCAATCAAATTGGCTCTTGAGGATCCATGCAATACCATAAGGATTCTGTTATTTGAAATCGACTTTTCCAGTTTGAGTTTGGTTTCTTTTGCGCCTTGGAACTTTCTCTTCGGCTTTGGTAAACTAAGGTTGTGTGTGTGTTATCTTCCAGGTGGATTTCTTTTCCTTGGGCTAATGATAGACAGGCTTCACCATTACATGAGAGAACTACGCATAAGAAGAAAGACCATGGAAGTTATAAAGAAGGAAGGAGCAGGATTGGAAGGTGTAAAGGCCAAGGCTTTAGATGAAGTTAAAAACTTGAAAGAAGAGATAGCATCGCTTCAGGAAAGGCAAAAGCAGCTGGCTTCTGACCTTGAGGCAAAGTCTAAAGAAATTCACACTGAGAAAACCAGTGCTGTTGCTCTACAAAAGCAATCTGAAGGATTCCTCATTGAGTTTAACCGGTTGCTCGAGGAAAACCAGGATCTTCGTGGCCAATTACACACTGTGGATTCAAAAATTTCGCGCTCAAGCAGCAAGAAGAATACTTGAGGCGCTGCTGTCAACATTTTTTTAGCTTCGTCGGGATTACAGAATACAAAACCAAGATAGAGATTTGCTTGCTTTTTGCTGAAGTGTTAGCTTAAAGTGTATTGGTGTTAAAAGACATCTTTTTTACGAGATCTCTCTATTCTTTTTTAGTTTGCTTAAGACAACCGATCACAAAGCATAACAAACAAATGCGACTTAAAAGTTTTTTCACCATTTAAGAGGTATTTACAAAGCCATTGCCTTCAAAACTACAAAGGCCTTCTTTTTGTTTTCGTTAGGAAACCATTAAAAGTTAAAAAGTAGCTGACCACGACTCAAGACTTTAACACAAACCTCACCATAGACATATCAAACAACACTTGGGGACACAGATTGTTCACATAAACCCAACTAAAACCATCCCTCGTAACCGTGTTTAGACAGCCTCTGCAAACCCGACCTGCTCTTTTCCAAAGTCGAACACGGTGTGGTATTTTCCCATGAACACATCTCCGAGGATCCTGCCACATTTCATCACCATGCTTCAGGTTAGAATAAATAAAAGAAAGAAAGAAACTGAAACTGTACTGCAGTGTAGAACCAAGGATTTTACCAGAGAGGTCCACGAGGTGGAGCAACGTCCATTGCAATAAAGCCGCTGATGCATTGTGCTGCAGCGCCTTCACCAACCTTCAGAACATACTGCTCATACCATACCAGTAAAAAGAGATTAGATGGGGATAATACTCGAGTGACCTTTACGAGATATGAATCCTGTTTTAAAATCATACCTCCTCTGGATTAAGATCAAAGACTTTGCCTCCAACGGTGAATGAAACAGTTGGCATGGTGGAGAGTTGTGCACAGTCCACTGCAGACTCTCCCATTGGGCTGGGAAGACGCTCGCATAGCTATTCAGAAAACCCAGCAACAGTAGCAAATGAATAGGATCAGGACAAGAATGGTTCGACAGATTTTACTAAAAGTGTTGTTTTACCTCGTTAATGTAGTTCAATATGTGTTCCTGAGTCATGTTCTGCCTCAACTGGCTCTGTATCCAAACAACTGCCATCTCACATGTAGAGCACGCAGCATCTCCGACACCGTTAGACAGCTTGGCGTTTTCCTTGTCCACCACGGACTCAATGCCCATACTAAACAATGAAATAAGAATTATAGTAAAAGGGTAAAACCAAGATGAAGAAGACACATTGAACTTGATTGAAATCTCTATCGATTAAGAACATGAACAAAACCAGTGAAGATACCTGACACCACGTTTACCATCGAAAGTGCACAGGCCAATCTGGGAGCAGATTTTCTTTGGCTGGGTCTGCAACTCGCACGAATAATAGTAAGTCACAATTATCTACATAACAAGAATTGCATCACAACATAGGAATTGCAAGAATACTTACCTCAGACAAAAGCAAATCCAAAATGGTCTGCCCATACTGATCCACAACAGTCTTACACTGCTGGCTAACAACTCCAGCTGCTCCAATAGCATGGTTTATCATTGTGATTATAGTCTACATAAAGAAAAACAAAAACAGGAGTGTATTACTACTATGGATACTACTATCCAGAAACCACTATAACCTCTTCTGATTATTACTTACTGTTGGACCAGCAAGCAAAGATGTTCCAGAATCTGCTATCGCAGAGCAGCCACTTTCGCAGAATCCTGAGTAATAGTAACTCAAACTTTAGATTCAGTGGTTGCCAGGAGACATATATAACAAAACCTTTTGTACTTATTAGGAAAATCGATATATATTATAAAGAACGAGACAATGTTACACATACCAGTAGTTGCATTGCCAATGAGGACATCACCCATGTCAAACTATCAAACAGAACAAAAAAAAGCTTCAGTTATGATGTTCATTGGAAAATGTTTACTAGAAACCAAAACAAGAAAGTGATATAAAACAAACCTGCCAATAACCCTTTTGTGTCACAGGGACATAAGTGTGTTTTCCCTTGAAATGATTTGGATCAACACCTCCAAATACAAGTTCACCACCTTCTTCATCCTCTGCGTTACGGTTAAGCCAAAATGAAAACACCGGCTCTTTGATAAGGCCTTGCTTGAGCATGTTGTACCTGTTAAGAAAAAAAAAGTTAATCTACGAATGTTGTAAACTCAACCCAATTAAGAGAAGAAAGTTGCAGGCATACCAAACAGGAGCGGCATTTCCAACCGAGATCTCTTGGAATCCAAGACCAAGGATACCATCAAATTTAGCTAAAACAAATGTAATACCAGGCTCCTTGGTTGCCTCGATAAACTCCTAAGCGAATAGACAATTGTAAAAAGGAAGATCAGTGATGTAAAATAAATATGTGGTAAGAGTGTTGAGTATGGTAGAATAAGCAGTTTACCTGATCCTTGACAACTAAATCGCCAACCGTCACAGAATCATTACTAAAAAATCCAGCAATTGCCCCAGTACCGTAGTGAATTGCAGCGGGTTTTCCTGCATCAAAGACAAGCAGGTTAGTTATAACTTCTAAGCCCACATCAGCCGTAATGTCACTGATATTGCATCTTGTAACAGAGGTAACAGAGACTCTGTGCATGAAAATAAATCCTAGAGGCTAATCGAATTGCCAATGAACAGTTCATTATCCATCAAAAAGATTTCAAATTGCTAAGAAAACAGATATCATTTGAAGAACAACCCACAGTTCACAAAAAGCTAACAAAGACTTCATAACTAATTCAGGAAACAAGTGTTAAATAGATAGAGAACAAACCATTCTTCTTATATGTGCTTGAAAGCGACGACTTGTATTTGGGATGGAAGAGACACGCAATCTACACAACGGGCAGAACACATTAAATTTTCTTCTCAAACTTATATCGAACACAACTAGCAATTATTGACCAAATGTTGCTCACCGAGAAATAGCATTTTGATGATGGAACCCAGAGGTTAGAGCTTCCAGTATCGAAAACCACAGTGAACTTCTGAGGTGGAGTACCAATAGCGATCTCACCGTAGTACTGAGCATCCAAGTAATTCTTCAGCGTCACAACGTCAGCATCTCCAGAATCTCCAAAACTGTTACCTCTCAGCAGGGGCTTTCCTTGCTTAGAACCAACCCGTGCCGCAAGACGGTTCTTGTGATCCAACTTGAGTTTTTTCAGTCCAACTCTGAATGTTCCATCATTACGCTCAGAAGAGGCAGTAAAAAACAGCAGAAACGAAACAACAAGCGACAGAACAACCGTCCTAGAGTATATTCCCATTTCACCTATTCAATGACATCAAAACAAGTCAGAAAAACGCAATGATCAAGCTTAAAATCAGAGTATATACAATACCGTACAAGTCAACATAACATACATTATAGTATTATACAAAATCAAAGTTGTGATAAAAGAATAGAGTAAGGTACACTTTTACTTGGTCTTCCTTCTCAAATAGATAAGGAAGAACAAGTAACACGCATGAAACTACACATATTAATTATTTTACTTGGTCTCTCTCTCTCACTCTCAAACAGCGACCAAGCAATAGCGTGTAAAGTAAAACACTCTTTTGACTTTGCAAATGATAATAACCTTTTTCGTAATAAGACTCAAACACAAAACAGAAGGATTCGTAAGACGATGAAGATCATAACAATCGATCACAAAACTTTCAATTGCATAATCAAACTAAACCCTAAAAGCCCAAATCAAATTCATACCGAATGGAGAAATGACGACGACTTACTGAAATCAAAATCAACAACGAACAAGATACGAATCACAAGAAAGATATTTAAGCCATTATACTAATCAGATCATGCGAAAACAATACTATTCAGATTCACATCGATGAACACTTACCTAACCGCCAACAAAAAAAAAATCTGCGAATACTAAGGATTATAAATTTAGGAGATTATTAAACGTACAACGAGAAATTAAGAAGAGAATCGATGGATTTCATTAGAGAGCTCACCGAAGCTAAATGCAACAGATTCTCAGAAAAATGAGTCAACAGATTCTTTTGAGGATGAAGGAATCGAGGAGAGATAGTTTCTTACATTTATCGTGGGAGAGAAAAAATTATAAAGATGACTGTGACGAGAGATTTTGCTAAATTAACAGAGCTGTCATCTTTAAAAAAAGTAATTACAGCGTGGGGTCCACTGTACGTTCCGTTCAAAAAAAAGAGAAGAATAGATATTTCGTTATTTGCCGTTGGATTTGTAAATGAACGGTGAGATTTTTATCGTTGAGTCGTTGACGAATTGATGGGAAAGTTCTAACTTCTATTTATCTTATCAAGTTATAGAGTCAACGGAATAATCCGGTGCTTACGAACTTAGTATGGACTACATGCTCTAATTCAATCGCAGCCGTCAACTTAGTATGGACTACATGCTCTGATTTAATCGAAGCCGTCAATTTGAGTCTTTTTCATGTGTTTTTGACATGCTGATATAATTGATTTTTTCTTTTTTTCTCCAGAAATACACTTAAAAGAAAAAAAATTTTAGATTTACACATGTCTTTTAATGGTTCTCAAATATACACCTCATATTTGCACAAATAGGGTTTAGGATTTAAGGTTTAGTGATTAGGGTTTAGGGTTTAGCTATTAGGGTTTAAAGTTTAGGAATTATGGTTTAGGGTATAACGTTTAGGGTTTCTTTTAAGTCTAAGGGTATAATGGTCTTTTTCATTAAAAAGGGAGGTGTAAAAATAAAACTTTTTCAAGCAGGTGTATTTTTGAAAAACAGACAATACAAAGGTGTATTTTTGTAAGTCTCCCTTTCAAATTTGCTATTTTGATCTAATTTTCTCATTAGCCCTTAATTAAAAAATAAAAATTTACCTCATTTTACGAGATCTTTTTAAAAGTTTGCAAAAAAATTCTTTTATTTTATATTTTATTTATAAAGTTATTGTTTTTTGTATCGATATAAATATAATTTTTCATATAAAAAAGAAAATTAATTTTATAACATAAACTATTATAAATTCTTGTCTATAACTTTTTTTTTTTGATAACCGTGGAGATCCGTCGACCGAGGTCAACCGACTAATCCCTGGTCTAGACCAACAGAGCGAGCGACACTTACTTAACTGCCAACTAAAAAAACCGCGAATACTAAGGAAAATAACCAAATTTGATCAAGAAATCTAAAAAATTATTTTATAAATAAATTAATTAACTCTAAGGAAAATTTTATTTTAATATAATTTCACTTGAAGCTAATTTAATAAAGAAATAAACATTAGTTTATTTTAAATTTTTTCCTTACATTTTTTTGAATACTATTAGTTTGTTCTCTTTTTAAGGTGAACCCTTTAAATAAAAAAAAAATGTTGACTGTGATCAATGTAATGTTTATATTGGGCATGCTGAAAGCCCACTTTACTTCAACAATCTTTTAGCCTAGAAAGAAAAATTATAGAGCAGTTTATCTATAAAAATTTATACAACAGTTTATATAATCTAAGGTAAAGATCAAACATGTCACACAGTTATACAAAATTGAAAATGCCAATGATGTCAATATACCTTAGCAAATACTCATTTTTCTATTAGACCCCAAAAATCCAAAAAAAAAAAATTTAACAACACAAATCATTACTATCTCTAATCCTCATAGATAATTCTTCTATTTGATTCCACTTTCTGAATCTGAATCTCGAGAATCTCTTCGTGTATCATTGGATTTGCTCGATGAAATATACTCTTTCGATTTTTTGGCCTCTATTGCCTAATAATATATAAACAAAACACACATAAAAATACATTTGTATTAGTTATCCTAATGACCTATTCTCTAATTTATGTGTAAGTGAGTACCTTTCTATATAATTCGGATTGCATCTCAAGAGATTCGTTGTTCTTCTTTGTTAGTGTAAGAAGTTCTTCTATAAGCCTTTGATTCTCCGCTTGTAATTTCACCAGCTGATACGTAACATTACAAAAAATTTTAAAAATTCACAAATTTCAAATTATAATACTAATTAACACATATACATTAGTTAATAGAATAGTTATGTTTATTTCTCTAACATATTGATCTAATATTCGCGTAAAATTGATTACCGTACATATAATTCGGTGTTAATCTCAATCGAAGTTTGGTTCTTCCTCGCTAGTGTAATCGTTTCTTCGAGAAGCTTTTGATTTTCCGATATCAGTTTCTTTAAATCTGTCTGCTGAAAAAAAGACACAACAAAATTCAAAAAGAGTTAAGAACAAAAATAAATAGTTAGTATCAACAAAAAATTATCACTAAAAAGTTTGAATTAGCTTCTTCACATGATCTTCCATCTTGGTGTTGTTGAATATGGATTGATCACTAATCTCGGTGTTATCAAGCTTATTATTCAAAAACCGGACTATATATAATCTTCCAATATATTCGGTCACATATATATTATTTTTTTTAATATAGTTGATGATAATTTTCTTTTGATAATGTCATTTAGTTATAAATTCCCAACAGAAATTTGACATGATCTAAAACAAAATAAAAAACAGGAAAAAAAATTTATTATTCTCTTAGATTATCTTCCATCACAAAAT
>OVAN01000333.1:0-65659 GCA_900406275.1 Anastatica hierochuntica
AATGTGTCCAAAAAATGAGAAAGTGTGCTATATTTGAGAATTGCCCATTTAATTTTTAAATACACGAGACATTTCGATTTTTTCCTAGCATTTTCAATGCAAATAAAGGTATAAACCAGAAACTACAGTAGCAAACAAATAATAAAAGAGGTATAGCATGATAGTGTCACCTGGAGAATTCAACGAAGAACACAAAGTGGAATCGGATCTTGAAAATCAAAATTTCTGAAAATAACAAAAGGAGCTTTGCCTTTATAACGTTCGACTGTAAACCGATCGTGGCCGTCAGTTTTTTTCGCTAGAGCCTCCTATACTATCAAAAAGCATTTCGACACGTGTCCACCTATTCTGGGTAAGTGAATATTATAACATTAACACTGAACCTGACCGAAAATTATGGGTTGTGGTCCTGGTCTAGCCGGCAGCATCGGGTCAGTGAAAACGGATCATTTATCTTAAAGATGATAATTAAAGGTGACATTTTATGTTCTTTCAAAAAAACAATTCAGCCACATTCATTTGTCAACAGTGTCAGACCTTATATATGGTTACGTTCAAATCTGATTGTTTTAGTTTCTTATGGATATTGGATGTATGATAATTGTATATAAATGTGAATCACAAATATCAACCTTTTTTTACTACACCATCTTTCCTCTTGTTGTGTGATATTGTGTAAAGGTTCCACGAATAGTATTACAAATAAACGTTTAAAAGCAAAATAAAGAAGCAAAATTGTTTGCTACGTACATATTGTCATATTCCATACCCTCAAGGTTATATTTGAATTATTACTACGTTTTTCAAACATAAGGATTAATAAATAACTAAAACTTGATTCGTGCGACGGTGCAATATTTTATAAATTTTTATATGTTGATTTATGATTCGGATCATATTCGGTTAGGATATATCCGGGTATGGATCGGATTTAGTAACTTAAGGAAAAATACTCAAAAATATTTTCAATTTAGTTCGATATTTTTAGAGCTTTCAAGTTCGGGTATTTTCAGATTTTAGAATATTTTTCGGATATTTCTTAATTCGGGCTTTCTCGGGTTTTTGAATTTCAGGTTTGGGGTTTTCGTTTATTTCGAATTTCATGTTCGGGTTCAGATTCATAATTTTTAGATTTTTAGGTTGTTTTGTATTTCATGTTCAGGTTTAGCTATGGATTTTTGGTTATTTTGAGTTTCATGTTCAGGCTCAGTTTCAAAATTTTTAAATTTTTAGGTTTTTTTGAGTTTCAATTTTTGAGTTTTCCGGGTAGCCATAGGGTTCGAGTTTGGTTCAGATAATACCTGATACCTGAAACCGTGAAATAAAACTCTTTCATATATATATTTTTTTAGTAATTTACCAATTTTTTAAAGTTTTTTTCTTAGGATAATTTCAATTTTTATTTATTTTTAGGAAAAAATATAAGTTATAGTTTCTTTTTTTAAAAACATTGTATGACTAAACTTATATTTTATAGTCTATAGAAATTACTTTTTATAAATTTTATAGTTTATTTTAAATTTTGTCATTTTATAATTTTTTATTTCGTTCAAATTTTATTTTGAAAATATTAATATTATAATAATATATTTGATAAAAATTATTATTTTATCTCAAATTTAAAAATAAAATATATTTAACTTTTTCGATGACAAATGGTCATTTTTGTTTTTAACTAAATACTATATATTCTTAACCAAATATAACAATATGTATATTTTGGAAAAATAATAATAAAATATTTTAATATATTAAATATCGTAATCTAAATATAATGACAAATTATGTAAATCACATATGAATTAAAGGTCATTTTTAAAGGTATTTCTCTTTTAATATTATAGATTTTTATTAATGCTAAACACTGATGTGGTCCCATTTTTGCTTGAATAAATACTTAAATTTAAAAATATTCCAGGTTCAAACTATGATATTATTTAACATTTTTATGCTAAAGGCATTACTTCGAATTGGATTTCCTTTAACAAAATTAATTATTATTTTTTGTTTTTGTTGTAATTTAGCTTGATTTTTTTTTTGTTGCTTTACTTAGTTGTAAATAGATATATTTATCAAGAAAAACTATGGAAAAAAGGTAAGTGGAATAAAGAAAAACGATCGTTTTGGCGATACATTGCATCATGTATTTTTGTGGTGAGTTTAAAAGGTTGATAGACGTGTACAACCACGTTACGGAGAGCAAAAATGTTAACCACACCAATCAAAGTAATTATAAAAGGGAAGCACACTTGTAATTACTTTGATTGGTGTGGTCAACATTTTTGTTCTTCATAACGTGGTTGTACACATCATGCCAATCAACCCTATAGGATGTGAAATTTCATTTGTAATACACACATCAAAGCATCTAAAAATCATAAGGGTAAACGTTTCTATCTCTATTATTCTCTCCTTCCACTATTCTATTTTCTCAGTGTCCCAAAATTACGCGTAGAAACTTTCAGCCGTTATTTCTATTTATCTATACGATAAAATTGTAGTAATATTATAACATTTTCTCCTTTTTTACTTGAGTTAAATTTGAGGAATATGATTAGATAAAATTTCAAAATTGCATGTTAATAAATTAAAATACATACAAAATTTATATAAACTATATTGTTTAGATTTTATTAGTAACATTTGTTGTTCCGAACTGAACGGATACCCGAAAAACCCAAAAACTTAAGCCATAAATCTTAAATTTTGAACTCGAATCCCAAAATATTAAAAAAAATTCAAAAGCTTGGATCCGATCTCGAACTCAAAATTTAAGCAACCCGAAAAACTCGAAAAATAAAAAAAAATCCGGAAAAACATGGAAAAAAGTGAAAGAAAATCCAAAAACTCGATAATATCCCAATATGAACTGAACTCATAATAGTTTCATGTATATTTGGGTATTTTTTAAGTTACTTAACTCGATCCAAATCCGAATATACCCGAACGAACCCGAATTGAACTTTAAAAATATTCGAACGGGACTAAACTTTAAGTATATGAAAACGTGAACCTAAATAAACCTGACCCGAAACCCCCATACCTAATTTTTTGTTTAAAATATAATAAGTATCAGCTTCCGTCCACAACTTCCACTTTCAACTCATGCTCTCAGTTTTTACATTCAGCTCTCAGCTTACAGCTCCCACTTTAGTTGCTTTCAGCTACTGCACTCCTTTCCACTATCCCAATCGTGACTTAAATATATACGATGTTATCTTATACTCCCTTTGTTTTCTTTTAGTTGATGTTGTAGGATGATTTTTTATTTTATTTTAGTCGAGGTTTTCAAATTTCTATACAAAAGTTTAATATTATTTGGTGTTTGTGACTATTAATATTTTGCAATATGATTTTTTATTTGTTGAATTAGCTGTATTTAATTATTTTTTATGCAAAAAAAAAGGAAAATGAAATTTTTTTTAGTAATTCCTTAATCGATGTGTAATAATCTTACTCTTTTTTGTCGTTTGTAGACTAATGACAAGTAATTCCTCCCACCAGAAACAGTGCATGGTTCAAATCATGGTGCAACCACTGACCAATTCCTCCTCTCTAAGCTTACTAAGCATTAAAAAAATTATTACATTTACGTCAACAAAAGGAAGTAATAAATAATCACAATTTTGTGAAAAGAAATGTGCCGTAAATTGCGGGATTAAAAACACTTTTTTTTCCGACCAAGCGGGCTTAAAAACACTTTTTTTTGTCAACTAATTTTCATTGCTTTAAAAGATAAGTACATTGGTACATAGTTTCTAAAAAATAATAAGCATTCCAAAAAACAGGTAACAGAAATAGAGATAGAAGGTTAGAGTAGACTCTTGAATAAGTAATTTACTCAGAAACTCTAAGTGACTAAGAACTCCAAGTTACAAAAAACACTTAACTAATTATCAAAGAACATTGCAATTTTTTAGAGTTAGTAAAAAGTTAAAATAGTTATATTTTATTCTGAGTGGTAGATTAAAAAAATTAAGGAGTCTGGAAAATTCAATTTGTGGCGCCGTAAGGATTTGAATTTATCTACTTCCTCTACTTTCAAACCAAACACAATTTTATTTTATTTTCTCAAGCTTTATACAAAAGAAATTTTCTTTTTGGTTAGAGAACAATTTGATAAACAATTTCTGGCTTTAAAAAATCTCAAACGAAATTAAACAAGCATCTGCATATTTTTCTGATTGACACGTACAGAAGAAACCACCCTCAACGAATAAAAATAAAAATTGAAATTTTATAAACAATTTCAACCAAAAATAAAAGTTAAGTAGTAGAGCAAGAGAGATCTAATACTAAACAACCAGTATGGATTTAGGGTCTAATGTTCTAACATCTGTACCTGATGATGGAGAGAGACAAAACGACAACGTTTTATCAGACTCTTGAATACTCTGTTTCTTCTCCGTGTTCGTCGCTGGATACATGAATTTTATAAAAGAACCTTCTGTGATAATCGAAAGGTCAGTTTTTGGAGAAATCGAAGCTGACCCATCTCTCCTTTTGGCTTCTTCAATCAATCTCTTCCTCAGCTTCTCTTCAGCATCTCTCATGAACTTGAATTTCGGTGGCGGCGAAGAAGATGACCTGAAAAACTTGTTAAACTCAAGCTCACCTTCCGATTCGAACAGAGGATTGAATCCATGGTGTGAGTAAGACTCCAAAGGAGATGACTTCCGTGTAGTAGGAGATGCCAATGGAGTGAATCCAGGTGTATTATTACAGTCATTTGGAAGATCACTCAAGCTCCTTCTTCTCGATCTCCCATCATCAGATTCCAAATCCGCCTTTGTCTCTTCTATGATTGTGAAGAGAAACCTCTGGTTATGAAGCTTCATGAGCTCTGCTTCAAACACTAGATCTCCTCCACCCAAATGTTTCATCAACCCAAGCTCTAAATCTCGAGACCCATCTGGATTCCTTGAGGTTTCACCTTCTCTTTCGCCATTGTTGGCTTGTAAAGATTGAGGCTTTTTGAAACAGAAGAGCTCGATAAGTTCCTTAACGTATCCAACTTCTTCTTCTTCTTCTTCTACCTGTTTCTTTTCTTCACTCTCTTGGCTTAAGATTCTCTTCTTGTGGTTCTTCAATCTCAGAAGATAATAGACTTCTGCAATAAGTGCTAATAGAAGAAACCCAAACACCAAACTCAACCCAATCCCCAATCCACTTATTATAGTCTTCATCTTTCTCACCCAAATTCCTCACATTACATCATTATCACTATTTATTTTAGCAGCAATTGAAATTGTTAGAGCAGCAAAAGATGGAAACTTGCTTTGATGTTGAGCAGACAGAGAAGGATGGATTTTTTTTTACTTTGATGTTGAGCAATTTATGTTCACAAGTTGGATTCCTTGATCCTTGTTATACTTGGCACAAAAGGGCCCATATCTTGGTGCCTTTGACTCTAACCTTTTGAAAAAATGGCTAAATTGCTAGAAAACCATTAAAAATCATTAATTAAGAATGTGAAAATCACAACAAAAAAAAGTAATAATAAAAAATTGGGAATAAAAGATAAAAAAGAGAGCGAAATAGTGTATGACAAAAAAAAGAACAAAAGAATAAATTCACTTTTTTGTGAAGTAAAAATGAATTAATAGAAGATTTATTGTTAGATTTTCGTATTTTCCTTGAAAATATGGAAAATTAAAGTGCACTTCAAAAAAATTGTGTACTTATGTTTTACCCAAAATCCAAAACAAATATCTAAATCTTATTATTTTCTTATTTCTCTTACAGTTAAGGTATTTGTTTGTTTAATGTTGTTGCGATAGTAAATGACAATGACACAAGCTTGATAATGTCAAGAATTTTTTTGTTGTGTATGAGTATTTGATTATTACAGTTTTTGTAAGCTTGATAAGGATACATATTTTTTTGTTTGTAATAAACTGGTGTTCATTAAATAATTGTTAGAGCGTTTTTTCTCTAAAAGCCAATAACAAACCATATTGCTTAGTTTTAATAAGGTACAACTGGATGTTATACCTATCTAAAGTTGGAGCTCACTTATTTTGCTACTTGTATTACAATGGTTTTTATAGTCAAATAATTGTAGTAGGGTTCTTTTTGTCTTTAACATTGCTAAACATACCTTTTTCTATTCAGTTATATATGCAATGCAATGTACCTTGCATTTTGATGTATAATAAACATATTAAGTTATATTGATCATTTCATTAAAAATTTTCATCCATGCCATCCTTATCTTAAAGTTTCTGCGTAATTTTATATATTAAATATGAAGTTAATTTGTATGAAAATTAAATTTGATATGGTTAATTACATATCTAGCTTTAATAAATTAATTTGAAAATACCAATAACAAATTAACTTACAAAAAAATAATAAATTTATACATAAAAAGTTTATAAATAAAATAATGCAATATTCATTAAATTTCTTTTTTTAAATAAAGGCTAAATACAAGGCTAATCTTAATGAACTAATTTAAAAAATTGTAAAAAGGATATAATGAGTTGTATTAAAAAAAATGGTATACTATAAATATGTCAAAAGTTAATTCATATTTAATTTATTTGAAGAATTAATGTTTTATTTTGTAAATATTTGGTTTGCTATTTTGGAATAAGATATGAGTAAATTCATTTTTAAAAAATAATTTAAAACTAGATTAATACCATTTCCCCACAAAAGTTTCTCTCCAAAACGTATTTCCCTCCAAAACGAGTTAGACATGTGGAAGCAAACATTTCAATTAACGACCAAAAAGAACAGTTTTCAAATAACTACTACTTTTTACGGAAATAAACTTTTTCTTCAGTGGAAGCAACGAATATATACTCTTTTAAAAAGGAATTTTCGAGTTTATACGGAGAAAAAACTGTCGTAGACAAAAGATTCTCTTCATTTTTTTTCCAAATAGAACGCAAGATCATATTCAATAATATTATGCAATTGTACAGATTGTTAAGACACATCAAACGCGTTGAACTGCAATCAACTGTGGTAAACATAGCGTTTGTGAATAACACTAGAAACTGAATATAAAATAAGGAAACTAAGGATCCAAATGGTAGTGGGACAGTGGAATAAGTTGAAAAAGAGGAAAAATGACGAGTGGAATAAAAATGGGTTGAATAATAATTTGAGAGGAAAAAAATGAATGAGAGGAATAATCGCATAGGAGTAATAAATTGTAACTATTTAGAGGAATACAGATGAATAGAGAAAAACAATATCAAATATATTAACATTAAATTTAATAATTAATAAAGATAAATTTGACAAAAAATAAATTTTAATAAAGTTTATTTTTTATTCCAAAATTCTTATTTATAAAGAAAGTATTGTTTGATTTTATTTAATAATATGTTAGAAGTTATTGAATTTTTTTAAAATAATATCTTCAAATTTAAAAAAACAATCTAATTGTCTTAATTGAATGTTCAAATAGTGTTATGTCACTATATTAACTTAGATATTCCAAAATTTTAGTGAAATTTGTGAAATAAAAAATGATTTTATTAAATATAAAAAAGTTACGCTTGTTTTTTGGGTTCCTCTCATTCTTAGTAGAGTAACAAAATCTAGCAGAAAATTAAGTTTTTCAACTATTATGTGGAACTTACCATTTTTTCCACAAATGTATTTAATGTGTGAATGGTGTAATTTTGACTGAACAAAATGGAATAACTAATTACGCTAAATTTTTTTCCTCTAAATGGTCATCCATTTGTACCCTAAGTTCTATAACAACAAAAAACCATTATTTAGCAAATTAATAGGTGAATAAGATAAAGTTATATTATTTGTTCTTATTCTCATTTTGCTTTTCTCACATTCTGACTTTTTTTTATTTATTTTTTATTTTTTTTCTTTTTTCCGATAACCCGAAAACCATATACACGCCGAATTAGTTGGATTAAACGAAATAGTCAGACTATTTTGTTAACCCAACTCAAAATTATTCATTTTGTATTTTCAATTCTCAAATCATTGAGAGTCATTCTTCGATAAAATTTAATTAAGTCATGTATTTTAATTAATTAATTCATTATTTTATGTAAATCATCTCACAATTACTTATTCTCTATAATAATAAAATCGACTCATTATAATTTTAAATTTTAAATTTTATTTAATATTAAAAGTTTATTTACCACATACCTATAACTAAATTTCATTTCCTCTTTATTTAACATTTACTTTTATTTACACTAGCATTAATATTAAAACAGTAGTGATACATTGAAATATTTTGATTATTTTTGGCATAATATAAAACATTATATTAGTCTTTTTTTAGTTTACTTTTATTTTAACATTTCCTCTTTGTTTAATATTTATTTTTATTTACGCTAGCACTAATATTAAAACATTAGTGATACATTAAAATATTTTGATTATTTTAGGCATAATATAAAACATTATATTAGTCTTTTTTTAGTTTACTATATGGTTTATAAACCGTGTGATTAGTTTTTTCTTGGATTTAATTATTAATATACTAGTGACTTTCAAAATTACTTAAATTAGTGCTTTGATATATGATAGTTTTTCAAATAGGTCAAAGTAATATGACTATGTCATATGTCGATGTAGTAGTCTTAAGTTATTGTAACATCTTATGATATTTTTTTTCTGACTATTTACAAAATATGAGTCCGTTTTAAAATTTTCAAAATACATCTAATAGAAGAGATTAATTATATTTTGTGTAGCTCAAATTTTTTTTCAGTTATATATAAAACTCCATAGATCCATTTGAAATTTGAGAGGAGATGAAAAAGTACAAAACAATAAAAAGAATAAAAATAATAAGAGGGGTCCACACAATGGTTTGCTACTTTCCTAATTAAATTAATATATATGCTCTATTCTTAAATAAGGTTTTTTTTTGTTATTGAGCTAATTCACCCTAAAATGAAAGGGAAATTAAAATAGATATACAAAAACTATTAATTAAGTTTTTACTCTCCAAAAAACTAAATTACACCCCTATCCTCCAAAATTTTTAATGTTTTTGTAATAAAAAGAGTTTTTTTTGTAAAACCCATCAATATGTATAATTTTTTTACTCCTATAAAATTAAATATAGGGGTTGATTGGTTTTTAACTGCGAAGACTTTTGCTTTTGTTCAAAGTCTTTACAGCTAAATTAACTCAATCATGATTTAAAAACTTTTAAAATTTTACAATCCTAAAATCTCTCCTTAAAATCCTCGGAGCCTAGCTTCCTCTTTTTTATTCATAAGGAGAAATTTTTTTACAGCCAACAATTTGTGGCTTTTATTTTATTTTAACAGTCACAGTTTTAAAAGTTAAAGCCAATTAATTTTAAAAATATTTTACAGCAACAGTTCATCCTAACGGTCCAAATCAATCAACTTCATAGCGTTTTTTATGGTTCTTCAACAAACTAACCCAAATTAAAAGGATTTTTTTTGGTGAATCAATACCAAAAAGGGAATCTGCAATGCAAATACATTAAAATTATAAAACTGAAGGAGGTTTGTGAGGAATAATGATTGGAAAAGTCACGAGGGGAAGCCAGAAAATATTGATTGGATAAGATAAATAAGTAGACAGAGCCAAAGGTTAGAGAGACAGACAACCGTCGCCCACAAACTCATTATAGCTGTTTTGTTTTCCCCTCCTGTCTCGATTCCTTTATCATTGATCGGTGATTTTAAAATTGTTATATAGTCACAGAATGTGTGTTTTCGATATAGCGTTTTCTTTTATTAGATTTAGAGCTTTACGTACTAATTTGTTCTACATTACACCGTTGAGAAGAATTTTGACCACATTTTTGATCAATTAGGGGATAATTAATTTACACTATTACCATTGAACAAGTACATGTTTTATATACAATATAATCTTTATAAATTAATAATGGCGGAATCTTAAAATTTTATTAATTAATGGAGATATTAATTAATAGATAAATTTATAATATTAATTTACAATAATCTATAACAATTTGTATAAAAATAAAATAATCTATTAAATTTTTAAATAAATATATATATATAAATAACATGTGCAAATATGAAATTATGATTAAATACCTTTCAATTATCACAAGAAAAATAGATAGTTAATATAATATTCCACAACCACTATAAAATGATACATGTTCATAAGTTTATATTTAAATACCACTATCTTGTTATTAACAATCATGTCAAAACTATATTATAGTACATTTGTAAGTAATTATGCATAAAATCTTTTATAACTTTTAAAAATCTCAAAAAATTGGAATGTCTATTAAAAGACATTTGTAGAAAAACTTATATGTAAGTAAAATTAGATATTGATATACAGAGAGAGTTTAGAAACTAAAAACAATACTATACTTTTCGTATATCATTTTAGCTATATGTGCATGAGTCTATAAAGTTATTCATTTATGATATTATTGGACCATATTTTTACAAAAGAGTTTCAAAAAAATTATTATTGTACTATTTTATTGAATTTTGTTAATTTTTGTACTGGTCCAACTCGGAACCGACAAAATTTATTAATTTATAGAGATTATTAATTTATCGAATATTAGTTTATAAAGTTTATACGGTAATTTTTATAAATTATGATCTTCGTTTCTTCAAGATCTGAGCTTTTTGATTATGAAGCCTCAAGATCTTTCAAGGCTGCACTAGGTTCAAGGATCTCCATGCGACTTGTCAGCTTTTTCTTCCACAACGTGTAATCTCCACGACCATCGAATTTTTCTACTTCTATCCTCGCAGAAGACATGATTCTTGTCTTAGGAGGGCTTCTCAGAACCACTTGACACAAAACTAGACTCTGATACCAATTTGTAAACCTTCAAGTGACTAAAGATTCATACTTTCTTGACTGATAAGCTTCTAAACCCTTTTCAAGAAGACATCAAAGAAGCAGAGTTAGTTAAACACGCAACAGAATAGAGAAAGTGTAAAACAAAGCAAACAAAGAAGAAAGGAACAAAGCAAACAAAGAAGAAAGGGAGCATAAAAGAAAGTTTAACGAGTTCAGTGGGTGTTAGCAAACCCACATACATCTCGTCGGGATCTTTCTTCCCGGAATCCACTAGAATAAGGCGTTTATACAACTGAGAACAAATCCTCACTCCTATACAAGATCTATTGTTATGTTTCACTGATAAACCCTTTGTAACCCAAGAACTATCAAAGAAAATTTTTATGCTTAAGTGTTTGATATTCTTGCTTAGTACTCTCTTATCTCTTTCTCTTTCTTGCTCAGCTCTCTTTATATTACCTCGAGATTTCCTTTTGTCATCCAATGAGAAAGCTTGCTACTATACAAAAGAGAATTCTCCTTTTTTGTGTCTTAGAGCATCCGACAATCCTTCTCTTCTTGCAAATGTTTTACGGCAGATACAAGCATTGCTCCTTTCTCTTTGTGATCATGCACATTGGAACCACACGAGGTAGAGTTTCCTTTGAGCTTGTACTTCCTTTAACACAACTATCACTTGTCTCTTGTCTCATTTGCTATTCTAACAAGTTGATTAAGATCTTATAAATTTAAAACTTAAATTGATTAATTGCTAACGAAATTCTTCATCAAAGATGTGGCATAGTGTCAAGAAACCTTAGATCGTATATATTGATTTTTTGTTTTGTAAGATACAACAGAGGCACATTATACAGTTTGTGTTGTAACCTAATTACATAAAGAAGATGATCAATAGTAAAAGACTTAGTGTCGTTGTATCACTTTGGTCTTGGGCTTCGTATGGCCTAATACCCCCCTTCAAGGTGGAGTGTGGAGGTTGAACACACCCAACTTGCCGAGAAATTCTTCAAATTCCTTACGACCCAATCCCTTTGTCATGATGTCTGAAAGCTATGTTTTTGTAGAGACATGTTTTGTTGCAATTGTGCCGCGAATAATCTCATCAAGAATGAAATGACAATCGTTATCGACGTGTTTGGTACGAGCATGATACACCGGATTGGCAGCGAGATTAATAGCCGAAAGACTGTCCGAATGAAGTGTAATCGGAGCCGAGCAATCAATCCCAAATGCTGGCAGCAAATTTCGAAGCCATAGTATCTCCCTAACTGTGTCTGCCATGGCGCGATATTCAGCTTCAGCCGATGATCGAGAGACAACATCATGTTTCTTTATCTTCCAAGAAAGAGGAGAACCACCAAGTTGAATAAACCATCCGGTTAAAGAGCGTCGAGTCAATGGACAGGCAGCCCAATCGGAATCACACCAAGCTGTCAACGTCAAAGGAGTGTTGGCTTTAAGAAGAATACCTTGGCCATGACTATTTTTTAGATAGCGAACAACACGAAGAGCGGCTTCCCAATGAGCATCTTTTGGTGAAGCCATGAATTGAGATAAAATGTGAATGACGTAGGATAACTCCGGTCGTGTCGTACCGAGATATATTAGTCGTACCGTGTGGGATCCGTGAGAGTGTCTCCTTCTGCGAGGGCAAGTTTATGATTCTGTTCGAGAGGAAACGAGACAGGTTTCACACCAAGCATTCCCACCTCAGAAATAATATCTAGTGCGTACTTGCGTTGGCAAAGATACATCCCTTCAGGACTACGAGCTACCTCTATGCCCAAGAAAAATCGTAGGAGACCAAGATTTTTCATGTGAAAACAAGAACTAAGATAGGCCTTGAAGTCGTTGATAACCTGAAGAGAGCTACCAGTAATAATCAAATCATCGACGCAGACAAGTACATGTATGTGAGTACCTTGTCGTTCAAACGTAAACAGAGAGTGATCATACACATTCTGCTCGAATCCATACGATGTCAAGGCCGAACTAAGCTTGGCATACCAGCATCAAGGAGCCTGCTTTAATCCATAAAGTGATTTGTGTAATCGACATACCTTGGTTTTATCATCTAATCGAAATCCAGGAGGTAACTGCATGTAAGCCTCTTCATCTAAGTCACCATGCAAAAATGCATTATGAACATCCATTTGATGCAGTTCCCAATTACAAGCGACAACATGTGGTAGGAAAGCCCTCACAGAAACCATCTTAGCCACAGGTGCAAACGTTTCATCATAATCAACACCCTCGGTTTGATTATTTTCGAGAACAACTAGACGAGCTTTATGACGTTCAAGTGAGTCATCAGAGTTGTATTTTAAATGAAAAATCCATTTACATCCAATGGCTTTCTTACCAGGAGGAAGATCTTCAATTGTCCAAGTACCGCTATCCTCAAGAGCAACAATCTCATCTTTAACCGCAAACCACCAATTCTCATCCTCGATAGCTTCTTTGTAATGCTTGGGTTCCTTTGTCGTTGTAATAAAAAGAAGAAAAGCTTGGTATTTCTCTGAGAATTGTGATGATGAAACAAAATCATCGATCGGATACGGTGTAGCAGAAGGATACGGTTCATGAAGCAAAGTAGTTACGTAATCCGCAAGTTTCGTCGGGGGATTACGCTTTCGAAGACCACGCCCTAACTGTTCAGGTTCTACCACTGTGTCGTGTGGTGTATCGATAATGGGAGGTGACGCAGACAGGTTCTGTTCCTGAACAGAAACATCATCTTCCTCTGTTTCTTGTGTAGACAAAACAGAGCTAGAGTCAGGTGTATTTCTGTGGGTATCAGACACGGCAGAGATAATCGGAGAGCTTGGCTCACCCTCATGTGATTTACCAGAGACGATCGGAGCCTGATGAGTAGTGTAAGACTCTGCTATCGGTTCTTCAAACGCTTCAACAATGGTGATTGGTGAAGAAAAAGAAGACACGTCAGGCTGAGACATGTATGGTGAAGAAACAGAGAAAGAGAACTCTGTTTCAGAGAATATCACATCGCGTGAAACAGTGATTTTTCCTGTGTCTAAATTGTAAACTCGCCATCCCTTTTTGTCGTACGGATAGCCAAGAAATACTGACGGATTACTTCTACTTGCAAATTTATCCCCTCCATGTTTTTGATTATGCTCATAACAAAGACATCCGAAGGTTCAGAGATGATTCAATGGCGGTGGGCGCTTATAGAGTACTTCGAATGGAGACTTGCCTTGAAGAATAGAAGTTGGCGTTCGGTTTATTAGGTAGCCGGCTGTCATGGCATAATAACTCCAAAACTCGATAGGCAAGTTAGCTTGAAATCGTAAGGCACGAGCCACGTTGAGAATGTGACGGTGCTTACGTTCGACTTTACCGTTTTGTTGTGGTGTGCCGACGCAAGATGTTTCATGAATGATTCCCTTTTCTCGAAAATAATCAGTGAGACAAACGAATTCGGAACCGTTATCACTTTTAATCGTCTTGACTTGTGTATCAAATTGTCTTTCAACGAGTGCAACAAATTTCTTTAGTTCCATAAGAGCAGTAGTTTTCGACGGGAGAAGATAAATCCATAAAGCTCGTGAGTAGTCATCAAGAATTGTCAGAAAATATCGAGATCCATAAATTGACGGAGTCCGATATGGTCCCCATAAGTCGCAGTGAACTAACTTAAAAATCTTACTTATTTTATTCTCACTTAAAGGAAAAGAATCTCTGGTTTGCTTTGCGCGGATACAAACATCACACGCTTGTGAATCAAAAGAACTACTACTACTAGAAAGCTCCAACATTTTCATAGTCTTAGATGAAGGATGTCCGAGGCGACAATGCCACAAATCTCCAGAAGATGAGCTTTGCATCGCTGCTACCACTTCAACCCCTCGAAAAAAATATAGCCCTTGTATTTGTTCACCCGCTCCAATCAACATCTGTGTGATGCGATCCTGAACAACACAAATCCGATCAGTTAGCTGGAAGATGCAACCTTTATTCGCAGTAAGCTGAGATACCGAAATCAAATGACATTCAAGACCATTCACGAAATACACATTCTGCAATTCAAGAGTAGAACCCAATCAAACACTGCCTTGTTTTGTCGAAACAGTGAAGCTTCCATTAGGAAGTCTGATCGTTACAGCCGCCATATCACAAGTGTTTGTAAGAAATCCCAAGTTATCTGTCATATGATTTGAAGCTCTAGAATCAATTATCCAGGATTCAAGAAAGAACGTACCAGTAAGATGATCTTTGGTAGCTGATTTTCGTTCATTAAGTAAGTACACCAGCGTGTTCCACTGCTGATCAGTGAGCCCGCTAAAGCCAAGTCGATCTGCTCCTGTTATCGGTGAAGAATCAGCAACAGAAGATGCGAAAGGTTGATTAACACGCACTGTCTCAGGTTGTTTGCCACGATTTTGAGGCACTTGAGCTCCTGTGTTTTTCGATCCAGCTCGTCCTTTCGGTTTACCATAAGTTTCTCCCCACCATGATGGATAACCAATTTTTTTGAAGCAATGCTCCGCGAGGTGTCCCTGCTTACCGCAAAGAGTACACGACAAACACTTCGGAGACTGCAGGTCGTGACACTGTTTAGACAGCAAAACTGACGCCATTATTTCTTTCTTCTTGAAGATGGCTCAAAGCTTTTGAGTCTTCATCTTGAGTAAGAACATTATATGCTTCATCAAGAGAGGGCAATGGTGTGCGTGATATCAGATTTGACTTCACAGATCCGTAGATCGATTCATCCAAACCCATAAGGAATTGATGAAGCTTGTCTTCTTCGCGCTCACGCACAATATCTTCAAGAGTTTTACCCTTTTGGTAATCAGCAAGACTATTCCACAGCTTGGTCAATCGACCATAATAAGCCTCAATAGCTGATCCTTGTTGTCGACAATTTGCTAACTCCGATTTAAGGCGTTGAACTCTTTGTCCGTTTTTCATGGCGAATCGTTTTTGGATTTGATCCCACAAGCTAGATGCATCTTCACAGTGACCAATAGACGAACTCAATCTTTCATCGATTGTGAGCTTGATCCATGAAACCACTAAGGCGTTGTTAACAAACCAATCTTCATAGTCAGGTGAATCTTCACTTTGTTGTGGAATCGTCTCATCAACAAAACTGAATTTCTTTTTAGCTCTTACAGCGAGTCGCAGATTCACAGACCACTCGTCAAAATTTGGACCACGAAGCAAAGGACGTGAGATGATTGTCTGCTGCCGTGAGATCGTAAGGCGATATGGTTCTGCGAACTGTTTCTACACGAGTAACACTGGAAGTGGTTTTGCTAGTTGAGATCTCGTCTCCCATGATCAGAAGTTTTTTTCGACAGAGTGATCGAACAAACAGAGGTCAAAGAAAGTAGAGAAAGAGAACATAATTTGATTTAGATATCTTTAGTGTTTATGCGGAAATTTCAGAATCGTAGCCATAACCCAGAATGAGGTTGATGCTCTGATACCATGTCAAGAAACCTTAGATCGTATATATTGATTTCTTGTTTTGTAAGATACAACAGAGGCACATTATATAGTTTGTGCTATAACCTAATTACATAAAGAAGATGATCAATAGTAAAAGGCTTAGTGTCGTTGTATCACTTTGGTCTTGGGCTTCGTATGGTCCAATACATAGAACCGTGCTTTATTGTTTTAGGTAAATGACGGGCCTTTAACCTGATCCATACATTTTTATCAAAATATAATCAGGTAAATTACTGGTTTTCATCTTTATTAAACAAACTTAACAAAAAGGAAAATACTAAAAAAAATTATTCTCAGCTCTCGGACTTTCCTAAATCTTAGGACCAGTTCCACCTCTACCAAAGTGTCATTGTACCATTTAATATTATTTGATGTTCTTTTCTTACTTTAGACCTCGGAAGATACAGGAACAAAGGTCACGGAAATGTGAACGGTTTACAAGAGTATTTTGGCTGAATGCTACAAAATGATAAACAAAGCACACGTAGAAAATAACATGTGCACAAAACAAAAATCGTATACAATACGTGTATAGATGTAGAATACATACTTATACATACGTTTTTTGATTCGGCGACAAGTGTCTGTCACACACAATGACACGAAACTAAATGAGACAAATTTGCCTTTTTAGGGGGTTAGACATATACGTCTTTTGCATTTGAACAGACATACCACAATTTGGAAAAAGAAAGAAGAAGAATCCATTTCGAGAAGTTACATCATATTTATATCATAAAACTTGGATATATACGCAAGGTCGGCCTGGAAACTCACTTATTTAGTGAATTAGCGTGAATTAGGCGAAAAAAAAACTCACTTATTTAGTGAATGCCTAAATCATTTATTAAAAACAGATCTTTTTAACGCTAATTTTTTTTTATAAAATTGAAAGTTATAAGAGCATGTTTATTGCTAAGAAGCCTTTAGAGGTTCTTAGCTAATTTTAAATTAATAAAATAATGCTAAGAATCTCTAATGAGTTCTTAGCATTTTTTTTTGCGTTTATCGCAAGAACTCCAAATGGGGTTTTTAAAAATCGGTTTTTGAAATTTTAAACGAATCCGAAAAGGATCCGAAACCAAAAAAAATTTCGGTTATCCGTTCGATTTCGGGGTTCTTTTGATTTCGGATATTTTCGGGTATTTTCAGCTATTTTGAGTATATTTTCGGGTATCTTGGGTTCGGATCGGGATATTTTAAACGATTTGAAACAGATCCGAAACCCGAAAAATCGTAAACAGATCCGTAATGGATCCAAAAACCGAAAAACAAAAAAACGGATCTGAAATGGATCCGAAACGAATCTGAAACGGATTCGAAATCCAAAATATTTTCGGTTATCCGTTCGATTTCGGTTCAGTTCTTTTGGTTTCAAATATTTTCGGATATTTTTGGATACTTTTGGGTATTTTTGGGTATATTTTCGGGTATCTTGGGTTCGGATCGAGATATTTTAAACGGATCTGAAACAGATCTGAAACCCCAAAAATCATAAACGGATCCGTAACGGATCCAAAAATCGAAAAACAAAAAAAACAAATCTGAAACAGATCTGAAAATAAAATTGTTCTGACAAAAAAAACAACAACAACTAAGAACCACTTAAGAGCCGATTCTTAGTTAAGATATTTAGGAACCGACTCTTAGCCGTTCTTTTTTTCTTTTTTTAATTAAAAAATCTTTAAAAAACCTTCTTAAAGACCCCCAATAAACATGTCCTAAGCGCATATATACTTTGCTGTGCTCCAAAATCGCCTCTATATGTACGAGACTAAAGAGAAATATATCTTTCCAATTAGGGAACTAGGTTGATTATTGCTAATAATATTCAAATATACTAATTTAATTTTAAGTCTAGCTTCTTTTTCAAAGATATTTTTATAAACACCAAATAATTGATGTGGCATTTCTATTGACTTTTGATTGTACGTTAATCAAGAAAATATTGATTTTGGTAAAAGAAACTCACCGTTATTAATTATAAAAAGTATGCTGGATTGAAAAACAAATAAATAAAGTATGAAATATTGTAATATCAAAACTAGGGTCTTCCGCAAAAAATTCTTCTATTGTAATTTTTTTTGTAGTTTTTCTACAAATTGAAATCATAGAATAATCTATCGAGTGTTATTTAAAACTACAAAACAATCTTGATATATTTCAGTTCGACAAACGATAATTTTAATATCAAAATTCAGTAGCAATTAAAACTCGATTCCGAATTGAAATTTGAAATCCAATTGGCTCTTACAATAAATCTTAAATTTAAACGAAATGTTGTTATGGTTTAAATATCACTTGGTAGACTAGTCTGTAATTTCAAGATATGGTGGATAAAATTGTAAAAATAATTACAATAAAGATATTTTTGCAGAAAATTCTTAGAACTAAGGTATACTATCTGGAAAATTTTTTATATCTGCTTTGGATATTTAAAGATTATGATATATGAATTTGTATATATATATGTATAACTATACACCCGATTTACATTATATAATAAATAAAAAAACTTTTACAAAAAGGACACTTTATTTTTGACAAATTTTAAAACCTATAGTAAATATTTTGAAAAATATAAAATCAGCTTATGATATATTGTACTCTAATTACTTTGTAATTTTGTATTTTAACTAAATATTTTGGGAGTTTTTTTTTTGTAACTACTATTTAACATATTTTGGCTATATGAATTTGGATTGGGATGTGAATGATCAAAAGTAAATATTGGGAGAACGAGTCAAATTTAATTAGAACATAAAAATAGTGAAGAGATTGGGGAGTGTCCTAGTGTCGTATGTCTCTCTCTCAATCACTCACTCACTCTTTCTCGAGGCAAAATCTCTGCTCCTATAGATTAGTAGGTTTCTAAAAGACTCAAATTGAAGCCATGCATGTCTCTTTTGCTTTCACAATTTGTCATTCCCCATGCAAACTTCTCACTAAATCTTACAATCTATATATTTAAAGTTCGTGTATTGCACATGTCTATATCAAAAGATTGTGGCGTAACACAATAAATTCTGAACTAATTGATAGTTGTACAATGGGCATCATTCTGTTAGCTAGTCAGAAGTGTGGAAGTTTAATTTTAATTCTGGCATTTTCTTTGACTAGTCTACATTTAAGGTTTGAGGCTAAACCGTAAAAATCTACAAGATGTATTTATAATATTTTATATATATATATATATCCGTAATTGTGATGTAAAACATGTGATAGTTAATTTACACTGAAACTGGACATATTTGCCGAACCCAAAATCCAAGTATGAACCGAAATAGCCGATTTGGATCGGGTTCGATTATGAGAATATATCTGAATGGGGCTCAGCATGCAAGCACTTTGGGTATCAGTTCGGATCGAATAAAATCGATACCCGAAGCCATACATGAATTACTCATATATATATATATATACACACACACACACATACATATATCAGATCTGACATGTCCCCATATGATACACACTAAACGTATACTTTGTATTTTTCTCTTTCGTTTTACGATGAAAAAAAGTTATAACTTTTAATCTTCTTATCTTTTTACTTTCGCTGAAATGCAAACTTATACTACTCAAACTCGCAAACCTATACTACTCAAAATTGCAAAGTGAATCCCATAAAAAACTATTCACTTTCTCCATCTTCACAATCATATGTACGACTGGATTCTTCTTCCTTTTACGTTTGTTTTCGATTTTCCTTTTCGAGTTAGGGTTTTGATTCTTTTGAATGTTTTGATTTTGTGTGTAAATGTTTCGACTTTAGATGTAGAAAGTTGTTTGTTTTGTTTAATGTGTTGATTAAGTGTTTCGATTTAATGATTCATAATTTCTTATTAGAGTTTCGATTTGATTTGGGTTTCAAATCGATTTAGTGTTTTGATTTGGGGGTTTCATACTATGATTACGAATTATGATTTGGTTTGGTGTATCGATTCAATATATGGTGTCAATTTGATTGGGAGATTTTGATTATATTTGGGGGTTCGATTTGATCTACGATTTCAATTGGATTTAGGTGCTCGATTTGATTTGCGATTTCGTTTGATTTGGGTATTGAAATAGATTTAGGGTTTCAATTTCGATTTAGTCATGTTTGATTTCGATTCAGGTTATTCACTGATTTTGTTTACACATTATTTGGGGATGTGAAGCTTTTGATTTCATTCTATATGTTTAATTGTTTATTCTGGTTTTTTGTTGCTTACTCTCTTCTCTAATCTTATTCACTTTTGTAGATGGATTCATCATCATCTCTAACTTAGGACCAATTGAACAAAGATAAAGGTGTAGTAGATGGTCTAGAAGAGTTTGTTTCTCCTGAAAGAGGCAAACGTAAATAACTACATGTTGCAAGTGGATCCACTTCACAACCAACCACAAAGAAGACACTACCACCAAGATCTCTTGTTTAGGATCATTTCGCAAGACAAGTAGGTAATCGTGACAAATGTATTTGTCACTACTGCCAGAAGGACTTTTCATGTGCAACCAAGTCTGGAATTTCCAATCTACAAAAGCATCTTGGAGCACGAAAGCATACCAAGCATGGTTAGAAGGTCAAGCTCACATTCAACCTATCATATTTGAAGAAGCTTAAAGGTTGGAAAGATTTCTGAAGCCATTTTCAGAAAAGCATATAATGAACTGCTTGTGTTAGCAGAGTTGTCCTTTGTTTTCATTGAGTGCATAACATGGAAACACTTTTGCAATAAGGTTATGATCTTCTCTTCTTCGGTTATTTATTTATGTCTTAAACTTTATGTTTTTGTATATGTTTGTCTAATTGCTCATTTAAATTTTTTTATCTATGTTTATACATATAGATGAACGTGCAAAAGCCTCACTCATGGAAGACAACAACAAGAGACATTGTAAAACTGTATGTGAAGGAAAATGCAACATTAAAAGAATGGTTTTCTGCTAACAAACAGAGAGTTTCACTCACCATTGATATCTGGACTGCTCAACCAACAAGTAATGCATATTGTTTCTCTTTTTTATTTGTTTTATATGATAATTCGTAAATGAAAATGCTATATATTCTTAATTATTTCATGTTTTTTTACGGTACAAGTAACATGGTTATCACTGCACACTATATGGATTCTTATTGGCGGCTAAAGAAGGTGATATTAGGGTTCAAATTCAGAACAAATCACAATGATCAGACAATCTATAATGTCTTTTTAGAATGTTTAGTTGAATGGGGGGGGGGGTAAAGATAAGATATTTTGTGTGACTGTAGACAATGCAACAACTAATATTAATGCTTGGAAAAAATTTCAAAATACTTTCTCATTAGTTTCTAGTGATTCTTTGGTCTTAAGAGGGGAATTTATGCACATGACATGCTCTAGTCACATTATTAATTTGATTGTGAAGGATGGTTTACATGATCGTGATAGTAATGCGGCTTCTAGAAATAGATTGAAATCATTTGAGTTGAGGGTAGATTCAGGTAAGATGTTTAGGGGTAGTTTGCTACTATATATCAAAAGTAGGTGGAATTCAACTTACTTAATGCTAACAAGGGCTTTTAAGTTTAAGTTAGCATTTGATACAAAGGAGGCAGAAGATAAACCATATAATGAGTACTTCTGATAGGTTGAGAATGAGAAAAAGGGTAGGACCTCTTGACATTTTTGGTTGGAATGCAGTAGTAAGATTAACTAAGTTTTTAATAATCTTCTACAACTCAACATTAGTTATCTTTTATTGAAAGCTGAGATTTTATTAATATTGAACCGGAAACATATTTGTAAATTACATAACGAAAAAGAAGACAAAGATAAACAAGTGGATAATAATGATCTTACATATCCTATTATTGGATGGTTTTCTCCATGATATATTGATGACAATCTTGTCCAATGTTAATTTACTTCATATTGCTTGCTCTCCTTTTATCCATAGTAGTGGGTTGAGTAGAATACGATTTGATCGCGAAGGGAACTCGTCGTCATAAGCATGACTAATCCGACAATAATGAATCTTGTTTTCCATGCAAATAATTTTTAGCATCCAAAGTAGAAACTCAGCATGAAGAGCGAGTTGAAGTTGTTGATACGCTTCTAAGACCTTTGTCAAACCGTCGACCTTCCAATCTGGGAACGCTTCGTCGATCTTCTAAACCGGTAACACCCAATTATCTTCTAATCCGGCAGCACCAATCAATCTTCGGGTCTGGCATACAAAAATCATATCGATAACACCAAAATACACCAGCTCCGAAACACCAAAATAGACGCAAGCCATAAAATTGAAAGTGAAAAACAAAATCAGAAGAAACACTAAAGGGACCGGTAATGGTATTTTAGCAGCCACCAATCGTTAGTTCCTAAATCGAAGATAAAGAGAAGAATAAGTTGACGGCTAGGGTTTGAGACTCTCAATTGGTTTGTTTTGGTATCTAGAAGAAATTAATATATAGCAACTCTAATGATCTAGATATGAAAAACTCAGAGTTTTGATCATAAACGATCGAAACATTTTGGTATATACCTAGGTTGCAAAAAAAATCGCAACAACATTGGTTGTCTCTGCTTCTACTTCTCTCAACTCACACAAGTGTTATGGGAAGATAGTAATTGTAGCAACTAATCTTAGGTCCCTTAGTATGAGTAACAATTTTGAGTTGAAGACGAAAGGTAAAGAGATGTTGGTTAAGTTTAAGAAGTATCAGGAGAGTTTGAAGAACATCAACAAAATGTTGATAGTAGCCACTTTCTTCAATCCAAGGAAGAAGATACAGTTTGCTAAGATGTGCTTCAAAGAATTGCATGAGAAACACAATGAAGAGGCTAAGGAATTGCATGCTTCAGTTATTTTTATTCTGTAAAAATCTATTTCATGACTATAATGGAAGACATGTAAAGAGTTCAACTGTGCAATCATCACAGTCTCAATCTACTCAATGATCTCAGTCAATTCAAGAGCAATCTATAGAAAGAATGGAGCTAGAAGAAGATGATACAAATTACCAGAGGATTGATCATATATACATTCACATGCTGAATGAGATTGGAGTTCAAGACATCATAGATGAGCTGGAGACATCTCTCAAGGAAGGTGTCAAGAACCCCCCAGATTATGTTTGGTATTGAGTTTGGTATTCTCTCATGCTGGAGGATCAACAGTAGAAAGTTTCCTGTACTTTCAGAGATTGCAACAGATGTCTTTGCTATGAAAATTTCCTCAGTTTGCATATGAATGTGCTTTTAGCACAAGTGGCAGGATAATTGACACGTATAGGAGTTGTCTTAGTCATTATATGGTTGAAGTTTTAATGTCTATAAATCCTTCAACAAGTTGAGTTTGAAGATGGTCTTGAAAAAAGTACATTATCAACTCTTAGCTTTAAAGTATTTTGATTGTTTGTTTTGTGACTTAGTAATTTTTAAGTTTTTAACAGTTTTTGATTTTGGATTTTGCAGAGTTTGAAAGTCTGATGATATAAGGTGGTTAGTTCAGTTTGATTTCACTAGTCTTAGTCTCTTGGATATAAGGTAATCTTTTGGATTCACTTATGTTTGATTTCGTTAGTCTCTTGCTTAGCTTTAGTAATAACTTAACTTGTGAATTTGTGATTCAATATCATAAAAACTTGGAAACTGCTAATTAGGACCTTGGAAATGTCTCTCTTATCTCTCTTCACTATGTCTTTGTTTTTGTAATGAAATGATTTTGAAAGTTTGAAGTCTAAACTTGTATGAACTTGAATGTATGTTTCTGAACTTTGTTTTGTACGACTCTTTCCCTTTCTTATCTCTCTTAGGACGACAAACCAGGAATAGTGACAACGTTCTCCTCCCTTCTCCGGCGTCTTCAACGGTGTCGAGACTCTACCTATTTCTCTTCTAAAGGCCTTCCCCTCCTCATGGGGAAGAGAATACCTCACAAACATAAATTCCCACCTCAAAAACCCATCTCGTAGACACAAATCGATGCCTTACCCGCCTCGTCTTGATCTTGCTCCTTGGCTCCGAAGGGCTCCAAAGACTCTACCCCAGCTCCCATCGCTTCCTCAAAAGTATTGAATGCCCAATCCTCTGCTGAGTTAGAGGATATGGCCATAGAAGCTGTTCCAGATTTGAAATCCCTCAAGGAAGAATCTGGTCCTTGTCACACCTCTACAAAAGCTACAGAGGTAGCCGACCCGACAAATCAAGACAAGCCAGCTGCTGCAACGTCTCCAGGCTCATGGTGTAGCCTATTGAAGGGATCCACCAAGAAACTAGAGAATAAAGGAACTGCCTTTACTTTTCCATCAAGCGAAGTATGTGTAAACATCCCAAACTCGATGATATAGAAGTACAAGCACACTTGGAACCAATTTATAATTGGTCAGTTCTATTATGACCCGTAGGCTCAGAACACAAGCCACTCTATTTTCAACGGCATATGGAGCAAGAATCTTCGAGATGTAATTGTATCAAAAATGGAGGGGTATGTTTTCCTCTTCAAAATCTCGAATGCTCAAACCCGAAGTAGGGTTTTAGCTCAACGTTGGTGGCAAATCCTTGAGAAGTCACAACTAACTTTTTTTGTGGATAAGTGGGAACCTGGTGTAATCCTTGAGAAGTCGCAACTAACTCCAGCACTAAGCTGGCTAAAGTTAAGGAATGTTCCCCTATAATCTTTTAATGACGACGGGCTGGAGAGGACCGCTAGTCTTTTATGGGACCCAAATTTCCTCCATCCAGCTATAACCATGAAGACAATTTTAGAGGTCGTGAAAGCATTCACAATCATTGACTCGAGAAACTCGTTGCCTGAGGCAGTAAACGTTCAATTCAAAAACGGTGAAATCATAAGAATACTTGTCTTAAACCCTTGGATGCCTCCGATGTGTAGTTACTGCAAGGAAGCGGGTCACAATTTTCGGCGATGTAAAAAAGCACCAGTTATTTGTTCAGCCTGCAAATCTACTTATCACAAGAGATAAACCCGCATCTACAAAAAAGAAACCTCATGCTAAATTTTCGATAAAACATGCTAAAGGATCAGTTTTGAATGTAATGACTCCTAGCGACTGGACTTTAAAAAGTAAAGATCAGGGTGTGGCTTCAGGTGGATCGGATGCTCTGAATACACCACCACCAAAGTATCGTAGATCGTCTCCACCGGAAAAGAAACATATGGACAATAAGGGGAAGTGTATTTTGCTAAAGGATTCCTCGACAAGCGAGTTGGAAACTGATGATTTAGTTGTTGACTTGTAGATACGAGATCCTCGAGAGAACAACTCAAAAAATGGACCTACATATTCAGATTGTGGCTCATCACAGAGGCATGAGAGCCGTGGTCTATCTGCAGGCAACGAAGATAGCTTCAATACGGTCAAATTAAGGGGGAAATCAAAAGAATCCCCGAGCAGAAGCTCCAAATGCTAAATCTCCTCCCAATGTATAAAGAAATTTTTTGTTGGAATGTTTGAGGGTTTAATTTATCTACGCACCGTAGCGGCTTTAAGAAATGGTTTAAGCTCAATGAACCAGTTTTTGGAGGACTTATTAAAACTCATGTCTAGCAAGAAAAGCATAATAATATTGTAAATAGCTTACTGCCGAGCTGGTTTGTAGAAGGGAATTATGATTATTCAGAGTTAGGGAGGATATGGATTTTGTGGCATCCTACCGTAAAAATCAATATCTTATTCAAATCACTACAAATCATGACTTGCGAAGTAGAGCTTCTGGGAGTTCAACACTTATGCATAGTATCCATAGTCTATGCATCGAATGAGGAAGTATTAAGACAAGAGCTGTGGCAGAAAATTGTTACAACATCAACATATCAGCGTATCATAGGGAGGCCTTGGTCCATACTCGATGACTTTAATCAAACCCTTGATCCAAGTAAGCACTCTAAGCCTCAGACTCTGAACATTGATAGAGCCACAATAAAGTTCAGGGATTGTTTTCTCAACGCGGGATTAATGGATCTAACGTTTATAGGGAACAAATTTACTTAGTGGAACAAAAGAGATTCAAACCCCATCACTAAGAAGCTGGATAGAGTCTTAGTAAACGATGAGTGGAGTAGTATTTTTCCTTTGGCTGTGGGTTTCTTCGATGAGTGTCTCTTTTATGATCATGCTCCAGGCAGCATAAGCCTCATCCCAAAGCAGATTAAGCGCAAGAGACCCTTCAGGATTTATAACTTCCTCCTAAAGAATGATGCTTTTGTAAGTATGGTTGCAGAAGTTTGGTTCTCTACATCTGTTCAAGGATCATGTATGCACAAAATTTTAAAGAAGCTAAAGGCGTTAAAGAATCCCATCAGAACATTGAGCAAGCAAAACTACTCCAACTTGGAGAAGAGAGTTATTGAGGCAAGTGAGACCTTCTCAAGAAGCATAAACTGTTACTCTCCTCTCCCTCAGATTTGGCTGCTTGTGAGGAAATTAATGCCTACCACGAGTGAATCACACTTGTTTTCGCTGAAGAGTTTTTCTTTACAAAAAGGTCTCGCATGACATGGCTCAAAAAAGGGGACATAAATACAAGATATTTTCACAAAATAGCCTCCATTAGGCAAGCAATCAACATGATCCACTTTCTTCTGGATGATTAGAGAGCTAAAATTGAGTCACAAGTAGAAATTCAAAAGCATTGTGTTAGTTATTTCTAGAATCTGATTGGGACAAATACGAGACCAATGCAGGTTGATATCACCGTTGTCATGAGCCTCTTCCATTTAGGTATTCTGAAGCGCATAAACAAAGTCTTCAAAGTAGCTTCTCCTCTGAAGAGATCAAAGCAGTGTTCTTCTCCCTACCGAGGAACAAAACAAGTGGACTTGATGGTTTTTTCTCCAGAGTTTTTTATGGGCACATGGAGCATAATCAAACCTGAGATGATAGAGGCTGTGGAGGAATTCTTTAAATCAAGAAAGCTCTTATCTCAGTGGAACACAACAAATATGGTTCTGATCCCCAAGGTCTCTGATGCCTCATCTACAAGCGACTCTAGACCAATATCTTGCCTCAACACAACCTATAAAGTCATATCCAAGCTTTTGGCTTCTAGTCTGAAGTCTCTACTATTGATGTATTCGTATTTTATAGGTTTTTATTATGGTTTTATTCGATATATATGGTACTTTAATATGTATTCGGTTCTCTTTGGAGCGGTTTTGTGTTCTTTAGTGTTTTTACAGGTGATGAGTTTGATTGTGCGGAAAGATCATATTTTGGATGGATTTCAAGCATCGAATGAAGCGTCTTTGAAGAAATGAACATCCTGGCAGAATAACAGGGATCGGTCGATCTTTGTCAAGGATTGATCGATTCTTATCACGACGCATACCAAGTTTTTAGAATCAAACAGATATTTTTGGAAAAACATTCAACCAAGGGCGCTGCTGAATGTGGACATTAGGAAGACATTGATATGGTAATATGGGACTTTGTGGTGGCTATGCTCAAGGCAATGGGCTTCCCTGAAATTTTTTTTAACTGGATAAATGTGTGCATCTCCTCAACATCATTCCCAGTCACAGTAAATGGACAACATGATGGTTTTCTCATATGCAAGAGAGGTCTCCAGCAAGGAGACCCCATCTCGCCATATTTGTTCATTCTCAGCCTGGAAGTTCTAAGCAGGATTCTCAAATCTTAGTTTGCTTCAGGACAAGTGGACTATCACCAAAAGACTGAACACTTCGACATCTCACACCTTCTGTTGGCGGAAGACATTATGATTTTTTTCGATGGGAGACAAGATTCATTGCATGGAATCTCAGAGATGTTGTCTCTGTTTGAATTTTAGTGGGGTTTAACGATGGATAACCATAAGATACAGTTGTTCCTAGCGGGGCTTGGACCACGAGAAAACTGAAGCCTTCTCTAACTTCGGATTCTCACTTGGTACTCTGTTCCTTCGCTACTTAGGACTGCCCTTAATGTCAAGGAAACTCAGACTTGGTGAATATTCTCTACTACTGAAAAAGATTGAAAATAAATTTAACACTTGGGCAGTCAAATCTTTATCGTAGGCGGGAAGGCTGCAATTGATTTCCACTGTGATAAACGGAATAGTAAAATTATGGAGTTCTGCTTTTGTTCTTCCAAAGGGCTATATTAAGAGGATTGAATCACTATGCTCAAGATTCTTATGGTTAGAGAACATCATATCGGGTAAAGGCACAAGCGTTGCATGGGTGAATATATGTCTGCCAAAAGCAGAGGGTGGCCTCGACTGAGAGGGTTTTCTTCATGGAATAAGGTTCTATGCTTGAGATTATGTTGGCTCTTGTTCGCTAAATTTGGATCCTTGTGAGTTTCTTGGAATAAGCACCACCACTTGAAGTCCTCGAGCTTTTGGCAACTAAAAGAAAGGGTAACTGATTCTTGGCACTGGAGATGTCTGCTCGGGCTAAGAGACTTGGCAGCGCGTTTCATCAAGTGTTCAATCAGTAATTTAAGTGAAGCCTCCTTTTGGTTTGATCACCGTTTGGACAACTTATTAAGCTGTTTGGAGATTCTGACCCTCAGAGTTTATATGTGGATCTGAATGCCAAAGTCAATGTGGTTGCAAATGCAGAAAACTGGCTTTGCCACCTCCAAGGTCAGATTCTGCCCAAGCGTTACATACTTACTTGTCCCAAACAAGCTTTCTCGCAGAGACAAATGGTAAAGACCCTTACTTCTGGGTAGTGGAAGAGAAGACGTTTTATTATTTTGTTGCAAGTAGAACCTAGGAAGCACTAAGGCAGAGAGAACCTACCAAACCTTGGGCAAGTGTTGTATGGTTCAAGGGTGCAACTAAGAGAAACGCTTTCCTAAGCTTAATAGGCTCCCAATGCTCCAGACTATCTTCGTGGGGACTCTAGGTAAGCCCCCTTTGTTTCCTCTGCTCGGAATATAAAGAAACACGCGACCATTTGTTCCTTAGGTGCTATAGAAATCTGGAAATCTGGAATTTTGTTCAACTAAGGCTACATTTAAGACCTCTCCTCATCTATTCTTGGTCGACCCCTATTGCTTGGACAAGAATGAAGTCTAAAACTTCACCGTCTCTCCTTTGGAAGATTGTGACCCAAACCGCTCTCTACCACCTATGGAAACAAAGGAACAACGCACTCCACAACAACTGCTCAATAACTCCAGCAATTCTCTTTAATAAAATTGATAGGAAGGTTAAGAATACCGTTTTAGCTCATCAGACTAAGAAAGGTTTTGGAGACCTCCTGAAACATTGGCTCTACTAAGTAGATTTGCTCTGTCATCGCAAGCTCCATCTTTTGTTAACCTTTTTTTTCATTCTTTTTTTGGACAAGGAAAAATATTTTATAGGGTAACAACTTTTGTAACCCTCGTTCACTATCATTAATGATATTTACAACTTTATAAAAAAAACTTTGTTTTGTAATGTTTGATAATTGTTCGGTTTGTTTTTTATTGATTACTTGGTTACATCGGTTATATATTGGGTACCGGGTATTAAATTACCCGATAAATTGGAAGTACCTAGAAAAATCTGAAATTACCCGATCCTAAATATCCAATCCGATCTTACCCAAATCCGATTAAAGCTGAACCGATTTCAAAATTTACAAATATCAAAAGGGAGCTTACAGTCTTGGTCCCGAAAACCCAAAAACTCGAAGGACCCTACCAGAACTTGAACGTCTAATCCTAATCAACACGATTAACCACCAGGGATATTAAATAGGTAAAGTCTATATCGGTAATGCTACTTATAATTAAGAGAACAACGAAATTATTTGTGATTCTGCTAATTTCTGATAACATAATTTCAAAACCAGAATCTCACCTAAGTCATTTCACAGTTTCCTTGGTGTTCCAAATTATGTTTGTACAACTATATATGCGCAGTATAAGATTTCGCTACTGAGTTTTCTCATTATTTGGAACTCGTTTAGAAAAAGGAAATTTACAAAAAAATAATTACGTAGTCTATTTATAAGGCTTATTATATTATGTTATATGGTATCGCTGCACAGAAGATCGTCTTTTTTATATATAATTTTGTTTTAGGCATCTTTTTGTTATTTGAAAAATCTTCTTATTTAAGATACATTTCCAATTTTTGTATTAACATATGAAAATCTTTAGTATCTTCAATAGATATTATTCTTCCATTGTTAATATAAATTTATGTATAAAACTATATACTGATAAGTTTTTAGTTTTGAAATTCATAAAAATATTGACTCATTATAATTAATCAGACGTTCGTGTATACGTTAAAGCGTTATACAATGGTTTGTTACTCAACTAATGTATACAAAATTCATGAAAGCGTGTGATGTATAATCACGACGTAAAATGAAGGGTCCATAATTGAACTCATCAATTCGTCTTCGACTTCTATAAAATTTGAGACCACGAGTCAAAACAACTTGGCCACTAGAATTTTCTATTTTGACAGTTTACTACATAAAATTAAGATTCTGTATCTTTGCTCGAATTCTTGAAAAAGTGATCGTTAAGAAATCGAAGAGCCAAGCGTCTCGACTAGCAAATTGTCGTGTAAGAGAGAAAAAAACATAAGAAATGCCAATTTCCGAAGCAAAAGTAGGATATATAGGCTTCTCATGACCTACAAACAACACATTCCAACCAGCTATCTTTTGCCGCCCTATTATATTAACCTTCGTATTTATCCTTATCTGCCTCTTTCATTTCCAAGACTTTTTTAGTTATAGCTCTCCTTCATTAATTAAACTTTTCAAAAAAAAAAAAACATTCGTAATCCCCATAAAGAACTAACACTTAAAAAAATATAATCACATAACCCAACAAAACAATTGACTACTTACTGATATATCCTCTATATATTAGAATTCATAATTCACGTGGGTATAAAACATATTTAAGATATTCAAATGTTGTGTAACCTTTTTCTATATGTCAAAGTTTATTAAATTAATTAACATTTAAACTAATGATTGATTTTACCCACAAAAAAATAGTACTAGAATAGATCCAAAAAAATTTCTTTCTATTTGTCATCTCATAAAGAGTATGCCTCTTTTTTACCATATCAGCCGCTCCACGCCATGTTTTCAGAGTCTCCAACACAAAAAGCCGACACGCATGTCTCTCTCTCTCTCTCTTCATTTCATTTTGACTCTGTTCCTCTCTCTCTCTCACTAAATCACTATATAAATATAAGAGCCCCTTCCATGATTTTCATGCATCAATCAAAACCCACATGCAAAATCCTCTCATATTCTCACAAACCATAATCATAATAAAGAAAACAAATGGAAAACGAAGGGAACGTAGGAACGGGAAGTAGTTCAAGGTGGAACCCAACGAAAGAACAAATAACGATGCTTGAGAATCTTTACAAGGATGGTATACGAACTCCTACCGCCGATCAGATTCAGCAGATCACCGGTAGGCTCCGTACTTACGGCCACATCGAAGGTAAAAACGTCTTTTACTGGTTCCAGAACCATAAGGCTAGACAACGTCAAAAGCAGAAACAGGAGCGCATCGCTTACTTCAACCGTCTCCTCCACAAAACCTCCCGTTTCTTTTACCCTCCTCCTTGTTCAAACGGTACGTAGTTCTCCACTCTTTTCTTCTTATTTTTTATTTACATATACTTTCGTTCTTCTTCACATTATATAATTTTGTTTTTAAACCTTATACTGTCGGTTCCTTGCTCGTTACGTTATCTTTTGTCCGTAAGAAGATCGTGTGAAATATTCAACACCTATGTCGCTAACTAGTAAATATAGAAATAACAAAAACATGGTATTGAAATACTATTTCAGGTGCCTATTAGGAACTTAATTATGTTTTTTAGAGACTTTATCATTTCTTCCTATCAAAAAAAAGAAATGATTATTTCTATTTTATTTTTGTATTTTTACGTTATTGTTCTAAGTACAATTGTGATTTTTGTTGTTGTTGTGGATGTAGTGGGTTGTGTTAGTCCGTACTATTTACAGCAAGTTAGTGATCGTCATAACCAACATGGAACTGCATACACAAAGGATCTTCATAGTAACAATGTGATTATTCCAAATGGTGGCTACGAGAAACGACCAATCACGGATAATTATAGGAAACAACTTTCAGACATGACGACAACACCAACAACTAGAATGTCAATGTCTTCGAGTTCACTAAGATTCGACCGATTTGCCCTTTGTAGTAACAACGGTTATAACGGCGAGGGCATTAATGTCAACAATTCAAGTGGACGTAAGACGCTTCCTCTTTTTCCACTTCAGCCTTTGGATGGGACTATTGAAGATGGTGTTAGAAATTCCAGTTTCGCCACTTCAGGTTATGATTCTCCGGTGAGTTGTTTCAGTGATGAAGGAGGACGAGAGCAGCCGCTTATTGATTTTTTCTCTTGTGGCTCTAGTGTGTTTGACTAGCCGTGAATGTGTTGTAATCAGGGGAGGGGGTTAAATGGAAATAAACATTTTCTTTTGTCATTTAATTTTAGTTGCTTTTCTATTAAGGAGAAACATTGGAAATGGGATGACATTTATCTATTTTAATCGAATCTGAGAACTTTAACTTCTCTTTAGAATAGAAATAAATTTAATTTTTATAAGTAGTGTTTAATTAGATTAAATCAATCACTTAGTTGAGTCATCATCTTTTGTGTCCTTATTTTTTAAAACAAAATACCTTATATTCTTCTCCAATCTCCTATATCTCTCTCATTTAAATGAGGTGGAGAAAATACAAACATACTCTTAATGAATTTGATTAAAAAGTAAAAGAAAAATCAAATCTCATTTCTCTTAAAACGAGATCCACCCGCTCCGAAACCAAGACCCACCGACGAGCTACGACCACCCACACCCGACTAACCAATATCGTAATTAATGGAGCTAGAGGATCGGAAAAAAAAATTTCGATCTAGCTGATTTCTGTGCAAGAGGAGACGACCAGCTGTCGTCATTATCATGTCGTTACCGACGCCATCCACACTGCTCCGTCGTGGCCACATTTCGTCGCCAGCGGTGAAATCTGGTTTTTTCTCTCCCCTGCATTAGGTAGAAAATAGTTTTAGGATTTTAATGAATTGATAGTTACTAATTTGGACATTGTTGTTTTTCATTGTTGTTGGGTCGATTAGTACTTGAAATAGGTGGGAATTGCTTTTAAGTAGTTTAATTTGAGTGAGTAAGCAGTAGATTCAAACCAGAAACGAATAAATTTGAGTGATTCCGATGGGAAAAGTAAGTAGAACTAGTGAAACTGAGAATAACTGTAATACAGATAAAATTGTTATATCTTTGAATAAATTTAATAGTTGTGTTGCATTTGTGTTGGCAGGATACAATGAGCACGCACGTGACTATATATTTTAAATTCTAAGGACGCATGTGTTGTGTAANAGACGCATGTGTTGTGTAATTGTAAAGGCATTAGTGGACGAGATAAGCTTGTCAATGATTGAATCTAGGATGTATATGAAGCTTGGGTTAGATGAAAGGAATGTGAAATTGGAGTTGAGATACATTTCGTTGGTGTTTGGATGTGAGGAAGAGGTAACAATTCAGGATGATGCTGATATGTTAGCTTATCTAACAAACATTGATAAAGATAACCGTAGAAGTCTTTTGCATGCGGAAGTCATATCTAATTCGGAACAGACGGAACAACTGTCGAGAGTGGACAAAAGTTCAGTTGGTATGAACTACGAGGAGTTGCGTCCGAATGATGATGAAATCGAACCTAATGCCATAACCCTTTATGTTGAAAACGACCAAAGAAGAGAAAAAAACGAGGTGATGGAAGGAAATGATGATGATTGTGTGGATAGAACTGTGGATACGTCTTTGGAAACCGCTTTGGAGACAGAGACAGGTATGGAGACATAGACAGGTATGGAGACCGGTATGGATAGATTGGCTATGGGTGAGAGCTCTATGGGTGATCAGTATCTTGCGCTACCAAGTTATGAAGAACCTTGTCAGTTTAGAGAGGAATGGGAAGACAGCTTGAATCTTAGTGTGGGGCAAGAATTTCCAAGTAGGAACCACATTTTAGAGTTGGTGGATAGAGTAGCATTTGTTAAATCCTTTGGTTATGAAATTATAAAGTCAGATCTTACACGATGGGTGGTAAAATGTTCACAACCATACTGTCGATGGGGTATACGAGCTGCAAGAATTAAAAACACCGATATATTCTCCATTAGGACTTACACGAAGATGCATACTTGCACTCGTCCAAGTTATAATACTAGCAACAACAAGAGGAAAGGCTCGACACAGTTGGTTGCATCTTTGCTGAATGAGGAATATTCAGGGAAAATGGAAACTCCGAGACCGAAAGTTATCAAAGATCTTGTTAAGAGGAAATTGGGTGTAGACATATCATACTCAACAACTCTGAGAGGGAAGAATGAAGCTATTTCTGGTTTGCGTGGTACTCCCGGAAGATATCTACACGATGTTGCATACCTACTTGTACATGTTAGATGTGGTCAATCCGGGAACAGTATCAGATGTGAAAGTGGATGAGAATGGGAAGTTCAAGTACCTCTTCATAGCTTTAGGAGCTTGCATTGAAGGGTTTCGATGTATGAGAAAAGTGATCATTGTGGATGCGACGTTTTTGAAGAACGGATATGGAGGATCGCTAGTTTTTGCCACAGCTCAGGATCCTAATCGTCACCATTACCCATTAGTGTTTGGTGTGTTAGATGGTGAGAACAATGCTAGCTGGACTTGGTTTTTTGAGAGGCTGAAAAGCGTTGTACCGGACTCTTCGGAATTAGTTTTTATGAGTGACAGAAATTCAAGCCTCATATCCGCCATAGGGAATGTGTTCCCATAGGCTCACCATGAGCATTGTTTATGGCTTTGTCCCAAAATGTTAAAGGTCATACTTCTAACGTGAACAAAGACACGGTTGCATGGAGAGTCATGGAACTCAGTAGGCACTACATGGTGGCTGAGTTCGATTCCGCATACGAGTCTTTTAAGAGGAGATACCCAACTGCGATCAAGTATGTGGAAGAAACTACCGTGAAAGAAAAATGGGCAAGGTGTCATTTTCAAGGTAACATATACAATTTGGACACAAGCAACAGTGTGGAATCAATGAACAGTGTTTTCAAGGATGCAAGGAAGTACTCCCTGATTCCAATGCTCGATACAATCGTTCAAAAATTTTCAGATTGGTTTAATGAACATCGGAAGGATGATGTGTCTGGATCGATTTCTAACAAGCTGGTGCCTTTTGTAGAGAACACGTTGCACGATCTATGCGTTATTGCTGAGAAATTGATTGTGAGGGAGGTAAACAGTTATGACCTTGAGTACGAGATCGTGGTAATGATGGGATGATTAGTTTGGTGAATTTGGTATCAAAAAGTTGCAGTTGCCGGGTATTCGATATTGAAAAGTATCCTTGTCTGCACGAAGTTGCTGCTTTTATATTCTTCAAAAGACATTGTGATAATGGTGAGGGGAGGGGTCGCAATATCCAATTAGAACTACACGATCTTTGTTCAAAGTATTATTGGACGGAGTTATGGGCGTTGGCTTATTACATATCGATTTATGTAGTGCCAGATAGTTCTAAATGGATTTTACCGGATCACGTCAAAGAAAGGGTGATCAAACCTAAGGATCGCGTGGAGACCAGAGGACGCAACAAATCTAAAAGGTTTTCATCGACTGGAGAACGACGAAAAAGAACACAAAACAAACAGCGTAAAAGGCAAAGCATGAGTTTCTATTGGCTGTTATTTGGAGGTTGTAGTGGTAATGTTCCTTTTGTGTAATATTAGTAAAACTATGTATTAGTATTACTAGTACTCGAACCTTTTTTATTAGAATTAGTATTACTTGTATTCAAACCTTTTTTATTTAGTTTTACAAATTTCTTTTTTGCTTTTAAATACAATATTAGTAGGAATATATACTTATTTTGAAATATGTGGTAACATACATCATATCGTCCCAAAATTTCTCTATACTTATAAGAACATTAGTGTCATATTCTCAGCTTACAACACGAAAAATTTGTAAACACTTGATTCAGAATATATGTTTACATTTTACAAACACTATAATATGTTGAAGCACATAAATAAACAGTAAAACTATAACAAGAATTACAAAGGTTACATAATACTAATAAAATCTGAAATCGAGAAAAGTAGAACTATGACCAATATTTGGAATACTACTATATTGTGTATAACTGAGAAGGAAAATTTAGGCGGGAAATCACGAAATTTTTTCGCGCCTAAAATTTCAGCCGCCACTTTTCAATTAGATAAGACAAAATCTCTCTCTTTTCTCTCTATATTATCTCTCTTTCTCTCTCTCTTTCTCTATTGCTATCTCATTATTCCATTTCTATCTCTATCTATTCTCTCTCTTCTGTCTCCTCTCCGTCTATTCTCTCTCTCCGTCTGTTCTCAATCTCTAGTGAGTTTCGAGCAGGATGGTTGGGTCGGAAATTTCAGAGCAGGATCCGTACTATAGAGATATGAAGAATGCAAAACAGACATTTGATTAGCTATCTGCTGTTGAAGAAATCTATGGCCGTCCATCATATTGTGTTTGCGGCGAATGAATAAAAAAGGAGATCGACGAGAGAGGACAACAGTTCTAGGTTTGCAAAGTCTATAAGAATGATGGTTTCCACGTTCGTGTATGTGCTATTAACGCTCTCGCGGATGAGGTTGACATGTTAAGGCACGATGCTCGTAAGAAGGATGAGAGACAATGGCAGCTGGAAGAGATGGTCCGAGAAATGCGTAAAGAGATTGTTGAGCTCAAGGGACTAGTGAAGGGTTCGGGATCGGGTTCTCTTTGTTTTGTGTTATGCATTTGTTATGATGTTAAGTTTGTTTCGGATTTGAAAAAGTTGATATGGTTTTGTTAAGGACTCGCTTTTTATGTTGTTCCGTCATTATCAGTATTCCACAAATTTATCAGTGTTATCGATTACCATCAATATTCCACCATTTTATCAGTGTTCCCGATTACCTTCAGTATTCCACTATTTTATCAGTGTTCCCGATTACCTTCAGTATTCCACCATTTTATCAGTGTTCCCGATTACCTTAAGTATTCCACCATTTTATCAGTATTCCCGATTATCTTCAGTATTCCACCATTTTATCAGTGTTCCCGCCATCGTTTATGTTTGTTATCTTTGTTTTGGATTTGAATAAACTATCTCAAATAAACATGTTCCAAGTCACTTAGATAAACAGAAACGATAACATAAGTTCTTAAGCAAACAAACCGAAAGCAAACAAACCAAACAAGTTAAACAAACAAGATCTTAACAGACCAGATCCTTCCCTTCACTTCTTTGCCTTCTCTTTACCCTTCCGGGCTTGCTTGACAAACTCTTCAACCGTGCCCAGCCTTTTTTCAAATTTATCAACCTTCTTCCCAAGTTTCTTGAACTCTCCTGCCATTTTTTTGAAACTCTTGCGGAGTTTTTCCAGTTCACAAGAATTGGAGCCTTCTGTGGCGGGCAAATCTTCAATTTGATCAGGAAGGGGGTCTTCTCGAGTGGCAACATCTTCTTCGTACATGTCCTGAAAGAAGACAGTGGATCCTCTATCGAGAATCTTCTCCCAACTGTCCACAACAATATCATACTGGTCAACATCGTCCTCTGTTTCCGTGTGTTCGTCCAATAAAGCTTGTTCTTCTTCACAGTTTATGGGCAGGATGCTGTGAATTTCCTGAAAATTTCAATAATGTTACTTAATATTCCTTAGTATTTTCTAAGTTCTTTTAATAATGTTACTTAATATTCCTCAGTATTTCCACTGTTTTCAACAATGTAAACTAACCTTTATTGTACTGAGACAAGAGTTTATTTTTTCAAGAGGAAAGCCTTTCATCTCACTTTCTTTGAATATGGACTTGCACATCCTTGGACAGTGGATATCAGCATCTGTGACAGACTCTCTGAATGTCAAAGCTAACTGTGGGATCGCCTCGAATGCTAGAAACTACAAAATCAACCATTTATGAGAGTTATCTGCAAACTGTAAACAATAAAAACCTTGTCAAGATACTTACCTCCAATGGAAGACAGAAACCGGGAAGAGGCCACAAACACTTCTCAGTCACCTTCCCTTTGAAATGATCCATGGTGTGAGAGATCTCCTTCAGCATGTAATCATAGGAGTATCTCCCCCATGGAAAGGTCCGACAATACTCAAGGCCAGCCACTGCCCTTTGGAAAAACTCTAAAACCGGTTTCGCGCCTTCTCTAGTCTTCGTTTGCGCGCAAATGACACTCGCTAGGAAGTATAGAACTGATATCTTCAACCTGTCTTTGTGTGGTCCCATATTTACCAGCTTCTCTTTAACATCCTCCAACCTCAATGTTCCCTTGAAATGTCGCTTGACGAAATCCGTACTCCCAAATTCCTTGTATCCGAGGGGATAGTTGGTGCAGTCAAGACCAAATATCAGTGCATGTTCCCTCAGCCCATAACGGACGGGAACACCATTGACTATGATCCATACTTCTTTCCTCCTCTCGATCTCAGCTTTTCGCAATAAGAGCATCCACATGCCCTGAACCTTGTGGTTCTTGTCCTTTTTCATGTGGAAAAAGTGTCTGAATTGTGGATGCTCCTCAAACCACTTCTTCTCCTTAATATTCCTCCTCGGATTTAGCTCTGCAAGCGTTTCAACAGCTTCTGTAATAAAACACCGCGTTACTAGCTTGATTTGCTTCTTGTACTCCGTAGTCGGGAAGTGCATTTTCTTTAGTTTGATTGGGAAGGTTCCCTCATCGTCCTGCAACAAACAAGCAATTTTCAATTATCCTGTATTACCAGTAATCCTTCCACATATCCCAGTATTCTCAGTATTCCTTCAACAAATCATAGTATTCCCACTATTACATTGTTATACACTACAATAAAATTCTCTTCTATTACCTCTACAGTGTCGAAGTCAATAGGAAATCGACGCACTGGATTTGATGATGATGCAATCAGAGGATCATTTGGAGTTTTCCTTGAATCAATCCTGAATCTATCCTCCGCTTCAGATTTTGTTTCTTCATCATCACTTTCTTCTTCTTGTCTCTCTACACCTTCATCATCATCAACCACCTCTTTCTCCTTTCCCTTCGCTCCTTGCCCTGATAACTCTCCTTCTCCTCCTTCTTCTTCTTCTTCATATGAAGATTCAGCCTCTGTCGCCGGAGGATTTTGAGCAGATGGATCTTGAGGAGCTTCTTCATCTTCGGTTTCTTCCTTGGAGTCATCTCCTCCGGTAGACTCTTCTTCTCCTCTAGATTCAGAACCAGTCGATTTGTTCTCTTCCTCCGCCGCTCCTGCTGGAGCATCTTCTTCATCGTCTTCACTCGCAGAAGGAGCAACTTTAGAATATTTCGAAGCCATAGAAACCAATACGACCATAGTTTCGATCGACACCATCTCCAAAGACGAAGCCACCGTCTTCTCTGCGACCTCCTCTGTCACACTCTTCTTCGGCGATACCTTCTTCTGCGGCGATACTGCCTTCTTCTTCGGCGAGACCTTCTTCTTCACTCTCTTCTTTGGCGATGACGATGAGCCCTTATCCTCGTCTACAGTGTAAATCACACCACCATCTTTCTTCCGCTTCTTCTTTAGCGGTAAGTCCCCTCTCACGTCCATTGTCTCCTTTCTCCTGTTCTCGTTTCTCTCCCCCGAAGATTCTTCAATCTCCGCCATCTCCTTCTTACTTCTCCTTATCACCACCATCGCGATAGATAAAATTGCAGGAATTTTGGAGATTGTTGCGATTATATGAGTAGTATTTTCTAGTATCACAGATCACAAAATATGGGAGAGTGGAGAAGACAACGGTTGAGAGAGGTTTCGAATTTGAAATTTCTAGGGTTCAAACTTCGTTATTTGGGGAAAGAGGAATCGGGTCGAGTCGGGTATGCGTTTTCGGATCTGGGTTTCAACCTAGGTATTTGTTGTAATTTTTTCAAACTCTTGCCACTTTCTCGTCTTTTTGCTTCCGAAACCAAAAAAATAATTGTTAACAAATTCAATTTTTATAACAGGGATACGAAAGATTTTATCTCCAATCATAGAAACTTCTGAGCCGTTTCCTCAACTTAATTGAATCTTAATTAATTTGTTTGTTTTTGTAAGTCAAATAGTAAGAACTTAAATATGAGAAGGACAAAAGGCAAAATACATTTGGCTTCAAACTCACCATATTATTCTCCAACAGGGGAAAGAAAACAGAATAACTAGAAATCGAGAAATTTAAACGAGGGAAGAGGGGTAATAAGTATGGTAAGGATGTTCAGATAATATCAAATTATATAAGTTAGTTAAAATTTAGTCTTATTGTGTTCTTCCTTAGCCTTAAATAATTTTTACCAAACCCCTTAGTATATGGCAACAACAAGTCAAGTTAACTAAAATGATAAATGATGTCATTGGCGTAAATTTATTTATGTCTGAGTTTTGTGAAACTTGGGAAATCAATTATACACGGTAATGGTAGTTAAGGTGATATTGTCGGATATAATATTTGAACCCGACATTAAATCAATATTAGAGCATCAGTATTGGTGAACCCATAGAGGTTCACAAAAAAAAATTGATTTTTTAATTTTTTTTCGTTTAAAAAAAAATAAAATCGGACCAATGGGGTGTCGCCATGTGGCGAACCCCTCATGAATCGGGTTCATCCGAGAGAGTTTGAGAGAGCTTGGGTTCATTGGTTTGTGTGTTTTTTTTCTTGATTTGTGTGTGAATCCCGCATTGAACTCTCAATGCGGATGCTCTTACATGTATAATCGTAAACCGCTATGTAAAATGACAATTTTAGTGTCGCTATGTAAATCTATTAGACCATCTCCCATACATTATTTTATTTTTTTCTTTTAAAATAGAGTGATTACTAATAGAATTGAGTTCTACTCAAATACTAGAGGTGAGTGTTCGGGTATCCGTTCGTTTTCGGTTCGGGTTTAAGATCTATTTGGATATTTTTATTTTTCAGTAGGAATTCGGTTCAGATCTTTGCGGATTCAGTTCGGATTTAGTTACCCATTTAATTTAAGTAAAAAAATTCAAAATTCCAAATAGATGTTAAAATTCCAAATAGATGTTAAAAAATAAATATACAACATATAAATTTATACAATGCATGACTAAATACCTAAAATAACATGAAATTCATTTTCGGTTGGTGTGTTAGATGAAGATCCACACGTATTTTCAATATTTCGAGCACTTTACCTATTTTTTTGGGTATATTTAAGTACTTTTCGACACTTTTGGATAATTTAGAAATTTCTTCTAGTATTTTTCATATTTTTTGATAATAAAACTAAAAATAATTAATATGTTTCAGTATATTATTGTAATTATGATATTTTTGGATTGGGTTCGGCTCGTTTTTCCGGATTCTCGTATTTTGCCCGCCCTATCCAGTGGTACCCTATTTTGGAGTGAAACAACTCTATTCTATAACGAAAAATAGAGTGATGAACAAAAAATAAATGAGTTACTCTATTTTTGGAGCAAACCTTTTTTACTCTATTATAGAGTAAAAATAGGAGTAGGGGTGGAGCTCTTTTACTCTAAACATATTTTTAATCTATTTTAGAGTGAAAAATAGAGTGGGGTTGGAGATGTTCTTACAAATGATCATTTTTTGTCAAGAACTTTAAATTAAAGCGGTTCGGTAATTCGAAAGCTGGAAGTGCAAAGCTTAAATAACAACATACGAAAGTTACGCAAACATTACGTGATAAGCTATCCATTTTTGTGTTAAAACTGCGCGAAATGAACAAAGGAAAAAAAGAAACAAAAGTCTTTATCCTTTCCAAATATGTTTGAAAAGTGTCCACTCCTGGGGAAACATCACCATCTTCACGGTACTGTCTTTTGCAAAAGCCAAGACGTCTTTTGTTGAGATATCATGCATTGCATCGCCCAAATCGAAGCCTCAACTTCACCATGCGGTGACATAAGGCTGTGGCGGATATTCATGGCGCCCATCATTGCTTCTGTAGTCTCGACATGGGAGCAATGCCAGCCCATTCAAAAGAAAACGTCTCCGTCCATCCAAGATCCATCAACATGACACCTATAATCAGAAAACGTGTTAACCTCTGTAGATAGTAAAGAGTGCACCAACTCTGGTGATTCTACAAGCCTCGTGAGCGGTCTCTCAGAGCGTTGCCTCTCTCTCTGCTACAACCAAAATGTCTTGGGAATCTAGATCCTGATAAATAAAAACTTTATCATTCTTGGCTTTCCAAATATATTAAAGGATCCATAGATAACTATGTGTTTGGCCTTCCATTGGTGATCTCCAAAACAGATAATCCATATTTGTATAAATCGACGACAAGATATCCAAAGTCGAAGGGACCTTTGACAAAACCCAAATTTGTGTCGCCGGGGGGGGGGGGGCATTCAAATAAAACATGATTTACTTTTTCAATATCAACCCCACATCGCGCACATTGCAAGTCGTTGTTCATACCACACCTGTAATAACCCTCGCGAACGAATAGTACTTTGACCGAGTTTGCCGGATAGCGGTAAGCTAAGTGCTAGTCAAGCGACTCAAGAGAAAGCAAAATTTTTAAGTTGGAATCAGGAGGAAGTAGCGACACGAATGAATTCCTTAGGAAATTTAGTGGATTGGAAATACCGACGGTTAACATAAAACGTTCTAGATGATCGGGAAAAGTTAGTCGGAAAATTATTTTGAGCCAATGAAGGAAAATGGTTTTGGGAATAAATGGTAAGAATTTTCCCCGGGGAAAACTGTGTTTCCTCGGAGAAATATTCTTCCCAACTGTTCGGCGTGTAATCGGCACGTTCGGATCCGAGAAACGATCATCTCGACACGTTCGGATATGATCAGACGCTGTTTGGCACGTCCGGATACGTTCGGACTGGCGAAAGATGCGTCTAGATGGGTGACCAGGCTGCAAGTTAGTGTGCCTGCTTCACCTGCCTGCCTGGCCGGACATGCCAAGCAGGTCGCCACATGTCACCAAGAGAGGATATCTCGGTGTACACTAGCTGACTCATCCCTTGTGTTGTTGGTGTCTATATAAGCAGGTTGGGCACAATTCCGAACGAGTTTTTGGAGAAACTCTCGTGCACAAGTTTGTTTCCGAAGAAGTTTCTCGTGCACAAGTATGTTTCCGGAGAAGTTTCTCGTGCACAAGTCTGTTTCTGGAGAAATTTCTCGTGCACAAGCGAGATGATGTTGAGAACTGCCATGCACGATGTTCGAGAAGTTTTCTAGGTGAGCCGACTAATCCGAAACAGTGCGTTTTCTTTCGCTTTCGATTCCGATCGTGCATCCGACTGTCGTTTGTTGTCCGAATTCTCAGGAAGCACAGAATTGACCTGAAGCTTTGGGAAAACTGATCGGGAAGTCGCTGAGTCACGTTTGGGATTAACTTAGCTCTCGGTAAGTATCCGGTAAGGGTTTTTCACTGTCGAATTGTTCGGTTACCCATAGAAAGGGACTAGATCAGTGTTTTAGGACTCAGTTTCCCGAACGTTGATTTCCGATTAGCTTTGCTCGTGCCATTCTTTCCGATTAGTTTTCCCGACCATTAACCGTGAGTACCCGACTGTATTAAACCTAGAATTTACGCAGGTTGTTAGGCTCGGGCACATTCGGCCACTATTTTTCCTTTGCCAAAACCGTACTGGAAATCTAAGGTGAGTCTTGGTAGTCGACTTCTCATGTCCGCCTGAGCTGCACCACAAGTTTGCTTGCGTGTTTCATTGTGTAATGTTTTGGCTGTGAGATTTATAGTTCGTATTTATCCGTTTTGTTGTCCGTGTTCTGCTCGGACGTTAGTTTAATCTGAACAGAATCCGGACATGTCCAAACATTGAGAAAACTTGGTAAAATTATATGAAATATTTGCCCGAGGTTTATAGCAAACTGAGATTGGATTTAGTAAGGCTAAATATAAATGAAGTAAAGCTTAATGAGTTATCTAAGGCATCGCTACCAATGATTACCGATGTCCGTGGCTTGGTCGTTGCGTGGTGGCGCGTGGATGGATCAAGTACACGAAGACACGAAGAGACTGGCTCGCTACCATTGTTGTGTACTGTGTAACGACGCAGTGCTAGAAGTTCCATGTCTCATGGCTTCTAGCAGAGGTGTATATATACTATGTTAATATAGTGACATCTAGCCTTTGTAGCTATATATATATATATATTTACTTGAGGTGGATACGGGTAATATGGAAGCGATTCACTTAAGGGTTTCTTGGGATAAGTATGGTTATGTATTTATAGTATACTTGTGTGATTATACTTGATTGTTTCTCTTCAATCTATCGTATCATTTTGGGGTTAAGATTGCATGAGTAGTGGTTGGGTTTTCAGGCTCACTGAGTAACGTTGTTACTCACGACTCTCTTGTGTGTGCAGATAACCACTAGAACAGGGGCTTCTTTTTCTTTTGGGCGCAAAGGAACACTAGAGCCAACGGTAGTTTTTGTTATCCTTGCAAACGCTTTGATGTGATAGTACGTAAACGTTGTTGGGCCTAAGCTCTAGGGAATATATAACGTTTTCCTATAAAACTTTTAAAGTATTAAGTATATATAACAAAAAATGTTTCTTAAAATTACGATTTCCCAAGTGATATTAGTCCTTGTCCGGATGAACTAACTGTTAGTCTTGCTCGGACGGGTTGAAAAGCCTAGAGCAATGGTTAGCAGGATATATGATATACTTGGATAGTTGGTTGAAGGAACCCGAATTTATTTTGGGAAATCGTCCATCTGGAGACATCATATGTGCCATTTTTGGTCAACAATGATCGGGAGTGTCACAAAGGTGGTATCAGAGCATTGTTAATCGATGCTTGAGACTTGTTTCAAACTTTTTTTTTAGTCAAAATGTGTCGCAAAGATAACTAGGAAAAGTTAGTTGTTCTTTTGTTTAGGTTTAGTTAGTTTTGTGGTTTAAGACTTAACCTTGGTTAGTGATATAGACCATGCAACTTACTACTTACATCTGGAAGCAGGGCAGGAGGTATAGGCGTACCCATACTATAGTTAGCGACTCTAAGTTGGATCCTCTCGAGCTCTTATCCGGGGAGTCAATTGATGATACGTCTCACGTGGAGACATTACTTACGCCTCGACACTTGGTGCCCAATTCCTCGTCATTAGAAGAGTTCTTGGAGCCGGAATTGATGCATGTTGCCCCATCTTCAGAGGAGTCTCATGTATCCAAACGACCACCACCGAGGAAGCCAACACTACGACAGCTGTATCATCGTGGATTGCTAGTCACTCGTGGAAGACTACGCGCTCGTGTAAGACTACACACTCGTGCCACGGTGCGCATGAGAGTTCCGCCACCGGAGATGCTACCATTGTGTACTTATTGTGGACGACGTAGAAAACCCGCTTTTCCAGGAAGAAGGGATCCTGACTTTGTTCCTCAGTATGTTGTGTGTACGGTGTGTGGCAGAGGGGGATATTATGCAGTTGATTGCCCTCGAGCACTCGAGATGTCTCGGAGGCATTTAGTTATTAGATTAGGTAGTCCGGTTAGAGATAGTGATCAGGTTAGACCGATCTACCCTCCCCCATGTATGTTTGAAATCTTTCTTTGCGTGCGTATTAAGTGTTGCTTGATTTTATATGCGTGATTTTGGTAAATTATGATTGTGGAAACTATATGCTATGATGGGATGTTGCTGAGACCGCACCAGATACTTATTATGAAAAGGTTGTTTATTTGAAAATTATCTACGAAACAGATGGTGATGAAATCATCTACGTTTTGTTCGGCACCCTTGAAGGTGACGTTAGTGTCTTAGAGTTTAGTGTTATTAGTTGAGTCTGGAGAAAGCTTTTATGAAAATAAAAGTGTAAGGGAGAGCCCCTAGAAAACCTTAACCAAACATTCATCTTGTGTGGATGGTGAGCATGATCGGATGTGACATCAGAGGTATCGTCATCTGTACCGGAAGAATGGATGCTACCAAGTATTGAGGAATTATTATGAGTAAAGGTTGAATTGTCAGCTCAAGATAATGTTGTCAGACAAGGAGTACGAAGGATGACTGCACTGAAGAGACGACCAAGAGTAAGGAAATTCATAAAGTGAGGAAGATCAATTGACTTTTGAGATTATAGAAGTCGTGACTTTGAATATGAGAGAGGATGAGATCACGGAGGATGAAAGACACGAAGGACCTGGAAGATACAAGATGTCGTATGAGATGGAAAGGAGAAGACGTAACTCTGACGACAAGTAATAAGGAATGGAGAAAATGAATTAGTAAAGATGGACGAGTAATAGTAAATGGATAATATGATGTGATAGTACAAGGAATGACGTATACATGAAAAGCCAAGGCGATGTGTCGACAAGTCAAAGCTTGAGTCAAGGAAATACATGTGCAACGGGTGATAGGATTGGATGACGAATTAAGGTAATGCTCACATTGATAAAGCAACCATCGATAAAAAGACCAGAATAGAGCAGTAAACAGAAAGGATTATAGTAAGTATGAAGAAGTAAAGGAGCAACATATTTTCAAGTTGAGGGAATGATAAGGCACCTGGTGTGAATCTATACGAAGGGATTTCAAGATCATGAGGCGAAAGAGGAAGGATAAGAAATGGAGGAAATGAGTCAGCCAAGGCAGTATCAGCAAGTCCTAGCTTGATTTAGAGGAATTCTGGGCGCACTCAAGGATGAGTAGAGGATGAATAAATAGTGAGGGCCACATCGGTAATGCAACCATTGAGGGAGATTACCAAATCATATGGGAGTATGAGCATTGATAGTTCAACTTAATGAAACTGGAAGTAGCTGAATTTTTTGATCAAGAATGTGAGGGAACCGTTTATTCATGAAGATTCCTTGGGAAATTTAAGGGATTGAAAACACTCAGGGATTATTCAAAAACATATTCAGTGAACAAGAAATGAAACGTATGAGGATAGGTAAAGGACACAACCATAAAGAGCGGCATGAGCCAGTATGAGAAACCAATGGACGATCAGAGTGGATGTTAGAAGTGAATGAAGCCAATTGTAAATGTTAAATTTTGCGGAAGCATTAGTTTATGAAGCATGATGGGTATCGCCAGAGTATCTTACAAAGAAGAAATACTAAGTCGAAGCTTGGGATGTAAATGCATGCATGGGAAAAGAAAGGAACATAAGGTTGGTACAACTAATGAGGATAATAAGTCATCAAAGGCAGAGGGAAAAGAAAGAAAGGACGTATGAAGGGAATCATTCATGGAAGAGTAGATGAATAAATGAGTTATGAAGGTAAGGAAAAACATCAGATCCAAGTAGTTGTAGCATTTATCCGTAAGCCGGAGCTTTTGTAACATGTTCTTGATAAAAGACCACACCATTCGATCATACACTTTACACACATTAGTTTTAATCGCCCTAAATTTTCCTTTGCAAGACTGATTGATCCTTAAACTACGTTGGACATTTGGGTAATTTGGGTAGGGAGTATAGGAATCGAATAAGATCTGAGTGGATTTCGGATAGGTTAGGTTCAGGTCAATTCGGGTTCGGATCGACTTTAAATTTTTTAAAAAGATCCGAAATGGACCTGAAATTCGAAAAGACCCGAAATTAACTGAAAATCCTAGCTATCTGAAAAACCGAAATACCTGAAACGAGTTAACCGAATGAACCGAAACATCTAAACAAAAAAGGAATTATGAAAAAGATCAATAGAATAATAGAAAAAGGATTATTTTTTATAAAATTATAAAAGAGAATAATTCTGTTTTTTTTGTTTTCGGGTAACCTCCTGATTTCGGTTTGGGTCCGGTTTGGTTTAGGTTTTTCAGGTTCTATGGAAATATGAACCATTTGAGTTTTTACGAGGAATCAGTTTGGTTTGGATTCGGTTTGAATCCAGTTAATTGGGTTCGGGTCTTGATCGGGTTTCAGGTTTCTGATTATTTGCCCAACCCTACTGTAAACCGTGAAATATTTCCTGAGCTATAAGGATATTATCTGAAATCAGACACCGTGGAACAAAAGCAAACTGTGTTTTCGATATTAGAATCGTTAAAATATTCTTTAACCAATTATGCATTAATTTTGAAATTATTTTATAGTGGATGTTACATGTTAATCGGCTGCAACTCTGCCATACATTTTGGATGTTCTGTTTTGGGATTAGACAAATATTTGTCATATTTAATCCCTCCTCGAAAAAACCATCTTGAAAATGGTTATTAACCACTACAACTAGGTGCCAAGAGTTCTGAAAAAGTAAAGCTGTCATACCATCATGCCCTAGATATTTCTCCAGATTCATCATAAACAACTCTTTCCAAGCCTCGGCCTTCGTGGCAGGAGTCGTAAGCCTCTCATTTGTCTTATCATTAGTCTAATGTTAGCCAGAAAATCTTCAAACTTCGAGGGACATATCGAAGTAAAAATATCATTAAAATGTTCTCCGCAATACCCCGGACATCCACAACCTTAGTATACCAAACCCCCTGAGTCATGTAATCTCGTGGTCTTATTACGAGACCACCTCTGCTTTGTCTACGTACGAAAGTATGCCAAATTATAGTCTCACTCCTGGAGCCATATATTTCTGCTTTTTTGTTGTCAATATAAATCTTCATCCTTATAAGCCTCCTTAAGCTTCAAAGTAATTTCTAACAGTTTCTCCGATGGTCAAAGGTCATCATCCTCTATTTGCTCCCTACCATCCATTTCAGTTTTCTTCCGCCAACGAGATATCTCCATCCAAAAAATTGCTAATCTTTCCAAGGAAACCTACCAAGAGCAGAGTACCCCCTCCATCTGTTCGCTATAACATCCATCAAACCATTCCCAATCCATCATTTATCAAACCTAAATTGTTTTCTGTCTTTTGGTTTTTTATCTTCAACCGTTGCAAGAATTGGTCTATGATCCGACCCTATGATAGTTAAATACTCAATATGTGAGAAAGAAAATAGAGTATGTCAGTCTTTATTTGCCACCCTCGCCAAGACAATAAATTTCCAAAACTCAAAAACTCCAATAAACCACAACTAGAAGTAATATTATTAAACAAAAAAAAGTTTGATGCACTCTGTAATTTACCGCCACACTTCTCATGGTTACCGGTTATTTCATCAATCAAGTGAATTCAACTACTTGCACGTATGTAAGACACTTAGATTAAACTTTTAAACTAGATTTTTTTGTGGATTAGTGTTATAAATAGTTTAAATAAAAGTGTAACACATCTGACCGCCCTTATTGTGTATCCTGACACTTCTCTCTAGACCTGCATGCCCATGCTGTTCTACGGTCAGAAGCGCTATCTCGTGATGCTTTAAAATGTAGATTTATTATCCCTACAAATCACCACGTGATCTTTCTCTGTGCTTTGTTCTTTATTGTATGATTCGATAAATCACTTTTGCGAAGGTTACACATCCTAATACTTCTCCAGCATAAGCACAATCAGCTATGGAGATCTCTTAGAACGAGTGATCGAAAAGATAAGTGCACTTTGGTGATATAGGTAACCAAATCAATCTTTTAAATCTCTCCTCAAACCCAACTATTACTCCATAAATCGGGGTATCACACTCACCCCCACTTATAGAGGGTAACGCCTTTGTTTCGCACCAAGATCATCACCCCTGATGGTGTAATTCCCTGACACCACATTTATATGGATTTGCCTCTGATACCGAATTGTAACACCATGATCGCCCCTTCCATGTGCTCGAGCGCCCCTTTTTGGACCTCCGGGTCCACCATGTCCGAAGATCGGGGCACTACTTCGAGAGGCTTTAAAGAGTTAATTTTACTATCCCTACAAATTACAATAAGATATTTTCCCGTGTTTTGTCCTCACTCGCACCATTCCGGAAACACACTTCCCAGAAGATCACCACTTTTAGTGGTACTTTAACATAAGCACTTTTAACTGTGGAGTTCTCTTAGAAAAGTGGTCGAGAAGAGAAGTGCACTTTGGTGATATAGGTAACTAAATCAATCCATTTAACCCCTTATGAAACTCTATTAGTACTCCATAAACGGAGCTATATCAATCGCTCTCACTTACCAAGCGCTACGCCCTCGTTACGCACTAGGATCCTCACCCTCGATGTTGTGAGTCCTTGACTCCACGCTCATATGGGTTATGCTTTTATACCAAATTGTAATTCCCCAGATCGTCCCTCTCGTGTGCTCCGGTGCCCCCTCCGGGCTTGTAGGCCCACCCTGTTCGACGGCCGGGAAAGCTACCTCGGGAGGGTTTAAAGAGTTGATTAACTATTCGCTCAAATCATTACGCGATCTTTACCATGCTTTGTTCTCATTCAAACGATCTCATAATTCACTTGTCGGAAGGTCATCCATCCATAATACTTCTTCTGCACAATCACCTTTAACTATGGAGTTTTTTCGTGATAAGTGATAGACAAAACAAGTACATTTTGGTGACATTGTTCGGGGTCTCAGAACATGTGTAAAAATATATAAAATGTGAGTTATGCAAAACTGTTTTTATGTGTTTTTCTGTTTTTTAGAATTTTGTACAATTTTATTAAGTGTTTATAAGTTATTAACTTTTATAATATTAATAAAAGATATTTGAATATTAATGGTTCATAGTTTGACAAACCTTTTAATTATATGGTAATTTTGGTGAAAATCTATATAAAAAGATTATTAAAGTTTTAGAGAATAAAAAAATATTGGGGGGGGGGGGGAATTTTAAAAATTAACCCCCCNATTAACCCTCCACTCATGAACAATAAAAAACAAAATTGGAGACAAGATGGTAAATTGCTCTGTGAGAAAAAAAAAGGAAAGGGTTAGAAAATTAAAGAATGTACTTGTAGGTTATCTCTTACTATTATCTTTTAATATAAGTATAGGTTAATAAAAAAATATTATTGGTTCATAATTATGAAAAATTGCTTAGTGTGTGAAAATCATATCTTTATAACTAACATTAACTTTGGACAGACCACTATAAAATCATCCAAAAATTGGATAAGAAAAATTACCGTTATCTATCGTGTTTATCTTTGTCTTTTCTTCTTTCGTTAATCTATAATCCCTTTTTTTAAAAAAGTTTATATAAGATATTGTGTTGTAATAAAAAGAAGTCGATGGTCATACCCGCACTACTAAGTGAGATCATGCTAAGAATTTATTAACTCAACCAATTGATATCGTGTTGGGATTGATTTAGATATAAAAAGGTGGTAAAGAGTTTTGTATATTTAAAACATAAGACCACCTCCATTGGTGGTTTCTAATGAGGTTCTTAAGTTAAAAAAATATAAAACAAATCAAAAAAGAAAAAAGAGAAAGTAAGAGGAGTATACTAAATGAGCTAAATAAGAGACAACTCTTGTACTGCGGGTCCCACGACACGAGGTGGCCCGCGATTGATCAGAATTATTATTTTTTTTTTTTTTTTAAAAAATAACACATTGGAAATCCCCTTCCTAAAGTTCTCCAATGGAGGTGCTCTAATAACCGCGTGGTTGATTGCTGTTCGAATCTTTTAGACGAGAAGCTATGATTCCTCTCCAAAATAAGCTAAAATAGATATCTTCCATCCTTAAACCGTCAAGCATAAGTAGATCTATGCTTGTTACCTTTTTCAACTTTTCTATGTTATTAATTTTCAAAGTTTTATTAAAGTATACATATATATGTTCCACACGCACACATCACTCTCCACTTTAAAGACCTTATTTTATGAATAAGAGATATCAACTTTGACTTCTAAGATCGTCCTGCTCCAACTGTTATAGACTCAGGGTTTGGCCAGTGGTTGGTTATTTCCTGTTGGGTTTGGTCCAGATGAGTGCCTCCACTTTTTCACTTCGACCTGTTTCCATAGAAAATATGTAATTGTGTTCTCTGTTAATAAATGTGTGCCATGCAATTTGATCTACCTACCCAACTTGGCATTACTCTATCGTAATTCGGTTTTTTGCTGATCTTTGCTGGTTCACTCTTGAAACGGACTGATACATGCAATCGAGAGAGGTTAGTATATAAGAGTGCCAAAGAACCATACATTTTCAACATATGTATTATATTACGTCAATATCATTTGCGATAATTTATGCAAACCAAACACATACTCAAAGAGAAATGAGATTACCTTCATGGCATTCCAGAGTCATGATACCGCCGAGAAAGAGTAGGATGAGAAGGGGAAGCTTGATGATGATAAAATGTATACTCATATTGTTTGAGGTAGAGGAAGCTTATCGTTTTCATATAGGATATATCATCAAATATTTATAGTATGATATATAAATTTTGTAACAAGAGAAAAAAAAAAATTGTAACAAGAGTACAACAATTTTTGTTAACTTAGTTGGTACTCTCTTTGGAGAATCGTAATCATTACTTGGCTTGAAGAAATCAGACAAGATTCTCAAGTTAAATGTCATTTATTGGAATCCTATGCAATGACAAAAAAAATTCTTTAAAAATTCGGGTGAAAAAATTTAGGTTTAATCGGATTTTTCGCTCTGCCAAGTAATACTCTCTAGGGACGCGTGTTGCATTGTTCCATCCCAAACGTTATTGGATCGTGTGACCTCTAAGTTTTGTCTTTGGTGCTTTCCAGTCGAGCTAGCGACATATGGTTCCACTTTTTTAGTCAGACTTTACGTGTCAAATACTTATTTTGTTCAGATAGACTACATCTTAGTCAATATTTTCTTGGTATCTAGAACCAAATATGCTTTTGAATGGGTAGCCGATCAACGTTGAATGATTCTCATTTATATGATCACCATGTGACCAACAAAAGACAAACTATACAGAATAATACCTGGTTTAGTTTGATGTCATGGATATCACAACTTGGTGTAGCTTACTAACTTGAGAATATTCAATGTCACTATAATCATATACGTCGGCAAAGTATTGCCTCCTTCATGTAAATTTGAGTTCTTTTTTCCTAATTGTCATCATTTAGATCTCATCACCACTATAACCACCACGATATCTACAAAAAAAACGTACGATGTCTTGTGATTGATTTGCACTATCACTATGTCGACGCGACTATTCCTAATGTTGTACCTTGTGTTAATTTTTTTGTTTCAATTAATGTATATTTTTATTATGATTTTGTAATTTAACTATAACGACGATATGAAAATGATTAACGTCTCTTTAGTCATGGACCCTTGTAAAGAAAGTTTGGATCATTCATGATGGCCACTAGATTCGGTCACAATAATTATCAAAAAGAATCAAATCAAATATATGGTTTATAGCCAACTCTCTTCATGAGAATGTCATCCATGCTCGACCCTGGCCTAAAGCGGGCAAAACCACGACTTTAGACGCAAAATCATGATAATTATTTAAGGGCAACAAACTAAACAAAAACTTCCTTGAAGGCTGGTGGTTATGTCATTCTTCGTTGGAGACTTGAGTTCTATGTTCGAATCCCGCCACTGCAATATATATAGTTTTGGTTTTTTAATAGGCCAAAACAAATATTAAGCTTTAGACATAAATTGAGATTGGACCGGTCCTGGTGCCACCTCACCATATATCATGGTGACAAGTGTTCTTTTAGTTATGAAAATGACTATTGAAATTCTTCAATATTTATTCTTCCATTAAATATAATTTACCATGGTTAATTATACATCATTAAAAGTTTAATTATAATTTAATAGATATTTTGAAGACAATTAATAGAGATATCTCAGCTATATGTGAAAAAATGATTTATAATTTTTAATGCTTTTCGTATTTTTTACCATTATTTATATATATATATATATATATATATTATTTAATAAGTTATAAATTTAGGAGGAAAATGAGTTCAAATGAAAGCAATACCATTTTTCTAATATAAACATATTTTATGATATTTGATAATGAGTAAATAATTAAAATATATTTGAGGAGTTGAGCCGTAAACTAAATATGCATCATCAAGTACTTATTGGTAAATGATTTATGTATTTTAATTTCAGGAAAAATGTATTTTTATTTTTATTTTAATGATGTAGAACTCAATTAAACATATTAGTGTTACCTTAAATTTTCAACAAGAAAACATAGCTAATAATTCTAGAAAAAACCCGCTCGTACGCGCCGGTTCATCAGATATCATGGTGATACGAGTCCCTTAATTATGAATATGATTTGCAATTATTCACTATTTATTCTTCCAATAATATAAGTTATTATGGTTAATTGTACATCATTAAGAATTTACTTATAATTTAATAAACATCTACTATATTAACTCTTCTACTCCGGCACTAACGTTGATATTTTCTACGTCAATGAATCATTATACTGCAAAGTTTATAGGTACTTACACCAAAAATTCAAAGAAACTCAAAACACATAACTATATTCTTTTATACAAGAAGGACAATACTAAAAGTGATAGAGATTGACGTGAAGTAAGAGAACAAAGATGCGATACCGCGAGCTCATGAGAGAAGCTTTATTCATGCAACTATTAACATCTATTGCAATCTCATAGTAATATGCAATACAAACTCGTCAATTTTAGTTTATCTACTTAGCTATGATATTGTTTGTTACTATTTCACATGTATATTCTGGTAATATCTATAGAGTTATTTTTTTCGCCAGTAGTATTTAGAAAGTTAGTGATTCATACTTTTAGTATTTTATATTTAGAGAGTTAGTGGTTCTTACTTTTAGTATCTTCTATTTTTAACAGCAATGCACATGTAAAAAGATAAATTACATTTGTTTTAGTGATTTTTCATATTTTTGTTGTTATCTATATATCATTCTTTTTATTTAATAAGTTATAAACCTAAGATGAAATGAATTCAAAGAAAAAATCATTTGTTTAATATAAGCATATTTCATGATATTTGATAATCAATAGATAAATAAAATAGATTTTTTAAGAGTCGAGTCGTAAACTAAAAATGTATTTGATTTATCGGTAAATGAATTATATATTTTAATTTTAAGAGAATATATCTTTATTTTCTTCTTAATGATGTAGAACTCAGTTAAATGTATCAGTGCTACCTTAAGTTTTCCAAAAAAACTATAGCTAATAATTTTGGAGATTCTATCTAACGAACCAAAACCCGCACGTGTGTGCGGGCACGTGTGGGTACTCATCTAGTTTATAAATAAAATAGTAACACTACAAAAAAAAAAATTCGATTCCCGACAGACGGATATATCCGTTGGGCCTATCTCGTCAATTTTGTCGGGACATCCTAACAGATTCCCGACGTACTTATTCCGACGAATTCCCGATGAAACAGTCCATCAGAAAATATTGTCGGAAATTGGTCGAAAATATTCCCGACGTCTACAAATCCTTCGGGAAAAATCCCGACGATGATAAGTCCGTTGGGAAATTTTCCGACGAGATCCAATGTCGCTTACCTATACGGACTATTTCGTCAAAAATTCATCGGGAAATATGTCCTTCGGAAATATGTCTATCAGTAATTCGTCATGAAATTTTTCTGAAGGGAATTCTTCGGGAATATTCGAAACAATTAATTTTTTAGTTTTAAATAAAATATAATTTCCTTATATTTTTTATCAGAAAGGTACAAATTTTATTTAACCGCCAAGTAATGTATCATGAGACAATAGAGCTCGCTTATCGATATCATGAACTAAAGAGTTTAATAAGCATGAAATAAAATGAAAAGAAATCAATGAAAAATCAAGGAAAATAGACCGGATATCACAAAGCAACGCGTAGATATCATTATGGGATTGACCGTTATTCAACAGAGAAGACATGAACCTCCTCTAGACCTTGCGTGCGAGCCTTGCGTAAAGCCAAAAGCACTGCCCAAGATTCAGCAACCAAGGTTGAACAAACATGTGTTTTTGAATCCGAAAATTATCGACAAACTCATCCGTATTAGAACGGAAAATATACCCCACTCTACAAAACAATGTGAAACTATTCCATGCAGCATCAACGTAACAAGAGAAGCCTAACGTGTACAACGAAAGCGGTTCAGGACCACCATGATGAGGCTTTTTTTGAACAATTTGTGCCTCTTGCCATTGTTTGCCATCTTGAAGAGCTCGCATTAACACCTCAGAAACCGATTGCTCTCTACTAGTGAAGACAAGATCATTTCGAGGCTTTAAGTGCAACAATATCCACGTAAAAAGAGCCGCATCAACTAGGCCTGAAGGCGGCAAGCATATCCATTTATACGCCGATGATTGAAAGAGAGACAAGGTGGAAACCTGAGCAAAGAAAAGGATTGAAATGGAAGATAATTCCCAAAATTTCTGTGAGAAACGACAAGTAAGGAGAACATGATCCTCTTTCTCGTGCTCACCACATCTCTTGCACGAAATGTTAGTTGCTATACCACGTTTCCGAAGTTTCTCACCAACCGATAGAGCTCCAGTCAAAATACGGAAAGGAAGGACCTTATCTTCGGAGTTGTTGGAAGAGACCAGATACAATTCTTCCATTGGAAACCGAGGAAAGATGGAGAAGCTGAATCCTGAAAAAGAGGTCAGCAGCTTGTACCTGGATCGAGAAGAATAACGACCTGATTTTTCCGGCAACCACACCAGCTAATCTTGACACGACGAAGATTTTAAAGGTAAGCAGTGGATCCTCTGCTCCCATTCAAGAAAATGATGTCGAATCAGAGACCAGTCCCGTTGACATGGAGGTGATGTTATCTAATCGGAAACAAAGAGGGAGTTTGCATCTTGAGGAGCTTGTCTGATCGAACAAAGAGGCTTAACCATTGATAACCATGGCTGAGACAATACGTTAATCTTTGAGCCATCACCCACCAGCCACCCTAGCCCTTGCTTGAGGAGAGATCGCCCGAGCATGACACCCTGCCAACCATAACAGGAGTTGTAGTGTTGATTGCAATCGAACAAAAAGAGGTGTGAGGGAAATACTTGCCGAGCAACACACGAGAAACAAGTGCATTTAAAGCTTGAATAAGACGCCAATTAAGTTTGGCAAGGAAAGAAATATTGAAGTCTTCAATATCTTTGAAACCAATACCACCATTTTAGTAAGACTTATTTTCCAGCCATCGAAAGAAACCTATTAGACCAAGATAAAGACTTCTCCCGATTGTGGTCCATGATTGAAGTAAAAATATCCTGCTTGCGCCTTCCGAAGTGGTCTGGTAAACCAAGATACCGACCATGAACCCCTTCTTGATGAATATTTAGAATTCGCTTAGCCACTAACTTCCTCGTATAAGGCGTCTTAGAAGAAAATGTGATCGAAGATTTATATGTATTAATCTTTTGGCCTGAAGCACGCTCATAAGATTGAATAATATGACAAAGAGCCCGACTCGTAGAAGCATCAGAATGACAAAAACATAGTGTCATCCACGAAGCGCATATGATTCACAGGAGAGCTCAGACGTGAAACCTCAATACCAAAAAATATATCATCCTCCTGAGCCTTGCGGCACAAACCAGAGAAGATCTCAGTACAAAGAGCGAACAAACACAATGACAAGGAGTCTCCTTGACGAAGACCACGAGAAGGTAAAACATGACCTTGCGGAGAGCCATTAATAAGAAATGAGTATGAAACTGTTGTAACACACTCTGTAATCCAAGAAATCCATTGATCATGAAAACCAAAACGCTCCAAAACCGCTCGCAGGAAATCTCATTCAATGCGGTCATAAGTCTTACTCTTGTCAATTTTGATGGCCATGCAACTATAGACTGTAGCTTTGGAGTGACTTAGGTAATGAAGAACCTCATGAGTGATCAAAACATTATCAGAGATTGCTCGTCCAGGGATAAAACCCGATTAATTCTCAGAGATGATGGAAGGCAAAATCGACTTCATCATAGTCGCCAAAATATTCGTAATGATCTTATAAAAACATTACAAAGAGAAACAGACTGGTATTCAGCAACTCGTCGAGGTCCTGAAACTTTCAGCATTAGCCGAACATGAGTAGAATTAAGACTCCTTGAGAAAACTCCTGTTTTAAAATATCAGCTCCCGTCAGGTCCAATGATGTCCCAAAAAGAATGGAAAAACCCTACGAAAAATCTGTCAGGGCCAAGAGCTTTGCCAACATTAATCGTAAAGGTCGCATTCTTTATCTCTTCCAAAGACGGACTTGCCATGACATAAGCGTTCTGGTCATCAAAAAGCAAAGGTTGAAGAGCATTGTGAACCACCTCAAAGTCACTTTGATTAGCCAATGAGAAGAGCTTATGGTAGAAGTCAGTAATCGCCTTGGTGGTTACATATTCTTTATATTTCGCAACACCATTTTCATCCTCAATAACTGTATAATAGTTACAGACTCTCCTATTTCGCATTGAAGCATTGAAGAAGCCAGAGTTTTTTTCACCGCATTGTAGCCATAGGATTTTGCTACGCTGCTGCCAAAACTTTTCTTCATCCTAATAGGCGCCATCTAGGACCAACGAATTACGGTGGATCTCTTGTGAATCAACCAATAGAGCCGAAAGGACACTCTCAAGTGCTTGTTGAGTCAGTGAAATGAGCTTCAGACTATTAAAATTCTTCTCTTTAGTCTATTTTCTCAGCTCATTTCGATACTTATTGATCTTGGACTCAACAATTTCAAAATCTTGTCCATGCCAAAAAAAAGCTATTAAGTCATAGATTTCATCCTGCTCATAAAGAAGAATGTCAAATCTAACTATTCCTTTCTTCTTTGCTCGAGTGGCATCAAGATGGAGAATGAGAGGACGATGATCAGACCCTTTGAAACGTCTGTAATCAACACGACCCGAAGGAAGCATTTCAATCCATGCATTATTAGACAAAATCTTGTCGAGCCGAGCATGGACTAAGTGGTCATGTCGCATATCCTCCAATAGAGACAGTTGCCAGAGTGTTTCACATCCAAAAGGTTGCTAGAGGAAACAAAGCTACGAAAATCAACAAAAAAACCCTCCAGACGTGGAGGTCCTCCTTCTCAGATTGAGAAAGCAAATCGTTAAAGTCGCCGTTTAAAACCCATGCCGAGTCATGGCCTGATCCAAATGCTGAAATCTTTTCCCATATTCTCTTAATTTTCTCTTTGACAGAAGATCCATAAACAAAAGTGAAAATAATGGCTTATTTTGAAAGATGATAAGTGTATAAATGAAATGTGGTGAAGAAGATAAAACTTCAAGATGAATATATGCCCTCCAAAAAAGAGCTAGGCCACCTCCTAAAAAATTCGGTGGAATAGTGAAATGATGACCATAGGACATCCACTGAAAGACTTGGACAACATATTCATCTTGATTTTTAGTTTACATTAGAAACATTATGTCCGAGAAGATTTCTAACCTCAATTCCCTTAGACATAAAACTGTCTAGGAGTTTTTAATACCTTGACAGTTCGAAGCGGTTGTAATCTTTGAGAAACGTGTGATTTTTGGGATACCACCAAACCCTTACTCTTCGACTAGCTCCATTAACGTTTAACCCCAAAAAGTATGTCCATATATGGTGAGTTTTTTCAACATCTTCTAAACAAAGAACTTCATTACCATCTTACCTAAACACAAATAAACTTGACCATTCTGCACAACAATCATAGTTTAAATAATGGCTAAGAAAGGTCTAACCACAATGAGAGGATCCCTAGGTTAATCAGGACGTAGCCTTTTCCAGCACCAACATGGGTGTTCTCCAAAATACCCACTGGACGATGCACCAGTCTACAATTACCAAAGAGATCATAGTGGACTTGTAATTACGCATGCTCAACCACTTAGAAATAGAGAACGACACGAAACTAATCACATATCTCAAATCACATAGACTCCTATAAAAGTTAAAGACCCGATGTGACAAGGTAGAACAAATGGCTCGGGATCTTCATGCTTCTCTTTTATAATGTTATGAAGTGCTGCACTGCACTTTGTTGTAAGAAGCATAACACCATGTTTCAATATGAGCTTATCAACCAATATCTCTTTCATGTATCTCTTCAGAAAATGTATCATCTCAACTGCATCGACAAAAAGAAAACACACATGGAGTTCTCCTACAATTAGAGGCGGGCATTCAAATTATTTGGTTAATTTGGTTGGTCCCTAATGGGATAAATAATATATCGGTTCGATTAGGCTTCTGTTTTTGTTATTGAGTTACATTTATTCATATTTTGAAAATACATTCCTTTTGGAAAAAAATATATTTCTTAAAGTACTCGATTCAGAATTAAATTTGATTTAGTTATTAACCAAAACTATCAAAAAACATAAAATATTTTCCTTATATATTTATTTTAAATAAATTTCAAGTTATTTCGGTTAACTTGATTTTGTTTAGCTAGAGTTTAGTTAGTTTAATTTTGAAACTTTTCTTCAATTTGGGTTATTTTTCTTATTTGGTTCGGGTTTGTTTAGTTTATTTTATAAAAATTTTTACCACAAACGCATTCAACTTCTTATATTCGCGTTCTTTGATCTTTTGTCTAGGTATGGTGCCTTAAGAAATTAAGGCAAAGGTGGTGTGTACTCATTCCCAACCTCCACAAGGTTTTGAATTCCCTTCAAAGCGTTGCCTAAAATGTCTACACACGATCGATCGATCGTGTCCTTCCATTAAGGGATTCACTCCGTATGTGTTCTCGACATGGGGATCAATGATCTCTAGCAGTCTGTTATATTTGACAAGTTTTCCACTACTCAACGTGATGGCATTGACAAATTCTCTAGGGTTGGTCTCTGGTTTCCCTCGCAAAGTACATGGCAGTGCTATGTTTCCTGATGAAGTTTGAGCAACCTATGTTTTCAACAACTTCATATGAGTATTCAAGGCTTCAACTTTCCCATTCAAATCCCCATACATACTATCAACCTTAACATTAATGTCTACAATATTCTTATGACCCTTTAGCAACTGTTTCAACGTCTGTTTTAGCTCACTGACCTGAGAAGACTGATATGTAGATGTGTCTCCTTTTAAAACTATACAATTGTTACCCTTGGAGTTCCCATACTATTGCTACTGCTTAAAGCTAGTTTCCCGAAGTTGTTCCCCTAAAAATGATTAGTGGTTCTGATAGCCTTGGTTAAAGACACTTTGATTCTGCACAAAAGACTTGTTCTGGAATTGGTTTTGAGGACTATCCAAAGGCAAGTAAACTTTGATCTTGTAGATTCTCCATATTGTTACTCCTGTAAGACTGATTTGAGTGGTTCTTGTAATTCTATTTGAAATATTTAATTTGAAATATTTAATTTGAAAGTTGCACTAACCTCCAATGTAGTTCATGTCAGCTTAGAACTCATTCGTCTCATTAGTAATGTAGTTCTTGTACATTCTGTCATTTATATCCTCTAAGAATAAGATTATGAACCTTTTCCAGCATGACCAGACTCCGATATGTGATTCAATTGATTAGCTACTAGGTTTTCAATCAAAATATACACTTCGTCCACAGTATTGGTCACAAAGTCGCATTAATTGTAGTGTCCATGACGCTCTGATGCTTCTCGTTGACTCCATCTTAGAAGATATTGAGCAGGTTGATGTATGTGTACCCATGATGTGGACAATCAATGATGTACTCTCAAAGTAATTCCAAGTTTCATGAAAGCTCTCAATCATCTTCTAAAACCCTATAATCTTTTTCTGAGAAAGTTGACCTCGCCTTGGTGAAAACTGACCCAAGAATGCATATTTTGTCTCTTCCATTAGACTTCAACCATCTCACAGCTTTTCATGGCAAATAGAATGAGAACAATATGCACTTTAGAGCACATGCAGGAACCTTATTTTCCCTAATGGTGTTGCATATAGCCTCAAAGTTTTTCAGATGATGCATCATATTCTCTGATGGAAGACCACGAAATTGATAGTGTTGCACCTGAGCCCTTCTTGATATCAAAATATATCCTCTCCATAAGAGGTGGATGGATCCCAAATCGATCCGCACAGAAAGTATGATGAGTATCATAATGTGCCAATATCAACCTAAGCATCTCCTCATGCACACTCGATTGCCCCGCAACTACAACCGATTGTTGGTGACCATCACCAACATTGTCATTGTTTCCACCCAAAATAGGTGGATCTTGGCTATTGTTGTCGTTCTGGCAATCCTAAAGATAATATTGAAGTGGAAGATAATCTCTGTTACATGCCATCTCCTCTTCCAACACTTTTCATTTCTTCTTATGTCTCTCTAAATGACCAAGCTCTTGTTCTAATGGTAGAGAATTTTTCTGATTCTTAGCTCCTAGTATGAAATTTGTTTATGCACCTACAACACACAAACAAAAGAAGAAAAGGAAAGACTAAAAAAAATTTAAAAAGTGTCTTGGACTGAAACTAATCTTAGACTATAGGAAGACGCAATTGGTCTCTGGCAACAACACTAAAAATTTGATATCTTGAGTTTTAACCCGATTATCTAAATACAAGTGCAAAATAGTACTACAATATTGAATGCACAAATACCAAGAATCACACGAAGGTAATGAAAGATTCATTACTAGCTAAGACATATAAAGATGATTGTTTGGATGACCTCTAGTTCTAAACATAGTAAGTAATAACAAGAAAGAAAGAAACAAGGAAATTTGTAAACCACTAGATAAGAAATTAGGCATAAGATAATCTCTAGAAAAAAATCATTTCATTATTGAAAAATGAATAAGCTAGACATGGATCAGATTTAAGCAACGTTTTAAACTCAAAACATAAAATAACTCTATGTTTATAAAATCTTGGATACTCTTTTTTTGTCACAAAAAACATGGATACTCTTCCATTGAAATTCGGATTCTAAACATGCATTTGAATTGAGTTTGATATGTTCACAAAATGCAATAACATCAGCTTATGTTGGTTTTGGACACTTTCCTCATCTAACACTTGTCCAGACATTTAATTATTCACTTTCGCTGCGCTAAACAACTTAAGATCATAAACTAGGTGATCAGTCCAATTTCAACATTAGACATGGTGATATATGAAAAACTATAAGATAAATCTATTTCCAACAGTTCTAAATTAACAACTCATGAAATTCCCTTGTGAGAACACCAAACCAACCAATGAATTACTCGCCCACAACAAAAGTGCATTCATAAGATGAATCAAAAGAAAATATAATATAAGTGATAAACTACAAAGAGAGGGTTCAAAACCCTCAAAATGCTTCTCCAAATTGAAGGATGAGTTGAAGTTTTCATCCTCAGAATACAAGAACTCAATCTCTGCTTTAGAAACTCGAAAATAACATAAGAACCTAAAAAATATGAGTATGTATATATATAAGTATCCAGAACAAAGTCATGTCTTTTCTACGAGTTCGGATCTGATATAGGGAACTAATTCGTGATACCTATGGGGTTGATCGATCCATGATACAAATTGATTGATCCCTTCCATTATATTTAAATTGGAGTTTCGAAATTCTGCACATGCTTAATCGATCCTCGACCTGTTTCAATATGCCTTCTATGTTATGTCCAAATGTTGTTTTAGCTCCAAAGTCTATTCGCATTCATTTCCATGAAATCATTAGATAATATATAAACACACAAAAAAGACCAAAAGACTACAAAACGACCAAAATACGTAATGAATACACTAATCTAGAATGAAAAGTAGAACAAAAACTAAAAAAAAACACTAATTAGGTAGTCTTTCTTCCAATATGACTATATTGGCTCAAATATTATGAACATAAAGCTCGGTCTTGTGGTGCTGGTGGGATGTGAGTAGGGATATTAATGTGGGTAATAATCCATGGGGTTACCTGAACCCGTAAAACGTGGACCGAGTTTTTACCCCGTTAAAAGATGTGCAAGTAAAGCGTGGGTAGAGGTTAAAAAGTCCAAAACCCTGTCAAGTAAACCCAATAGGGTACCCACATATTTTCTATTATTTGACTAAGAAAAAGTAAATGTTGTCGTTTTAAGATTATTGATAGCTCAGGTTTTCGCCCGAGATAACACTGCAAGCGCACAGATGTACGTTGTAGTGGTTAGGGATCGAATCCACAGAGACCAGAGGTAGCACAAAGAAATAGAATCAAATAGCGGGGTAAAGCTAAAAAGATGTCTTGTATAATGATGCAAAAATCGAAATTAAAGAGAGCAAGCAAACGCAGAAAGCAAATGAGGTTGTAAGCAATTCAAAGAAGTGTTGGGCATCGGGTATTTTCAGGGAAACATTTCATTGTTGACTTAAACTACAAATTCGAGAAGAGATTAAGAACCATCTCGAACTCAAATTCTAATCTAGAACTGATCTACTTCCATAACATCAGCGCCCTATGCACTAGAAACCTCGAGACTAACTTCCGTTGACCCTCGATTTCTAGTCATGCATTACTAACAGTTTTTGATAGGTTCACAATTCAATTAAACGTCAACTTCCTTTGGCTTAAGAAGAATTGCTCATCTATAATTCTTTCAGGCATTTACACATTCACCTTCCAACAGTTAAACAACCTAAGATCAGAAACTAAGTTATCAATTCAGTTTCATGCATTACAATTAACCATATATGAAGATATGTTAGATAATATCCCTAAACATGCAATTCTATATCAACAAATCACGAATCCACTCTGTGAGAACCCTAAACCCAACGATTAAACTACTCACTCATGTTCAGAGAATCAACACAAATCAAATCAGAGAGAGATATCATTGTATTAATCAAAAACAAGAGTAAAAGAGGGTTCGGAAAGCTTCTCAATCGAAGAACTAAGATGCTTCTTCTCTCTAGGATACAAACTCTCTCAAAGCTCTCTAAAAGTCAGAAAAGTTGCATAATGAAAAAAGAAACTCGAGTCTAGGTCTTTTAGGTAAAATCTGGTCTGAAATAAGTTCGGTTTAGTTCTTCGTAAAATCGGTCCGAAAATCGGGACAGGGATCGATCGATCCATGTCCCTACATTGGTCGATCCATGTTCAAAAATCTGGGTATTTTCCAGCTTTGCACGAACACTTCCTTCGAGGCTTGAATTCCATCCAAAATGCTTCCTTTCTGCGCCAAAACAATTTGAATACATACTAAAAACCATAGATCTCGAATGAAAACCATACTAAAAACCACTAAAATACTGACACATCAAATCCCCCAGACCTGAACCTTTGCTTGTCCTCAAGTAAAGGAAACGAAGACTAAGCCCGCGGGAAAAGAAACTCAAAAACCGAATGGACTGCATGCTTTCAGAAAACCTTACCCTACGCTACTTTTGCTAACCATAAAGACTCGGAACAGTTAGAACATTCTCTCCAAGAATCGCTGCATAACCTCCCAAGCCCATCCATACTCTAAAATCTTAACCTGCAAACTCAACTTCCATGTTAATAACTCTCTACATTCAATTAAACAGGGCGTGAAACTTTTCACCAAAGAACTCATACACCTATACAACACGAAGAAACACAACATATCCATCTAAACCACCTAAACACCCAACACCGAGAA